>JAQQPU010004290.1:42525-53108 GCA_029168905.1 Artemia sp. Kazakhstan ARC1039 | reverse complement strand
AAAAAAAGGCAACAACAAAAACGTATTGATGAATTTTGCAAGTCGCTCATATCTTTTCCCGACATATATGAATGGCAAATACAATCTTGTGAATCTTCTATGCTATTTAGCTGATGATAATTCCGTGTCCAATTAAGGTAACCATAATCGTGAAGACGTTAGTTTTCAATTTCCTGAACTAAATAGTGTCTGAGCTTTACTTTTCTGCATGCGGGTTGGAGATAGACAAGCAGCCTGATGCGTGGATGGTCAATTTCAACGTTTATCAGAAACTCTATGTTCTAGGATATCATTTCTTGTCCTATCAGAGGGCGCACAGCTCGAACGGGTCCATCTAGTCCTTATGCACGTGAAAGAAGGGTATGATATTCTGTTCATCTGCTCTAAGGATCTATTGCCATACATAGCAACCATTACTCTTTTGAAAGTCTTGCATTAGGTGTGTGGCCGAATGCGGATTTACTTTTTTGCAAGACTCTCCAGAACTCTACACTACTGCAGAAAACCTGAAAGGGTTTTTAGGGTGAATTGTAGCACCTTTCAGATACCCATATAACCCGAAAGAGGGTTTTTAGGGTGAATTTTAGCACCAATCAGATGCCCATACAACCTGAAAGAGGGTTTTTAGGGTGAATTTTAGCACCAATCAGATGCCTATACAACCTGAAAGAGGGTTTTATGGTGAATTGTAGCACCAATCAGATACCCATATAGCCTGAAAGAGGGTTTTTAGGGTGAATTGTAGCACCAAACAGATACCCATATAACCTTTGTATAAAATAATTGGCTCGGCGTCAATGACGGCTGTTTGCAATTACAACTATTACCTTCCCTATCACGAACCAACCTGACTTGCACTGCCACTTTCAAAGGCAACTAGCAGTAATATGACACCCTAAACAATATCTAAGAATAATATATTTTGTACAGAGTACTCGAATAACAGCATTGTCGGACAGTGTACTTCTACTTGGAATAATTTTTCAATCTGTTTGATGAAACCCGTTTCTATCCCCGAAAACCCGTCTTCTGATTTCTTCAAAATAAAATTCAACAGACACAACCTCCATAAGGTCAAAAATGAAAAAGAATTTGACTAGTAGTGATCTAGGGTCAGAAGCGATAAAAAAAAATGTAGGAAAAAACTTTAGATGAGTTTTGACTTGGTCGGTTTTCTTGGTTATTTTTAAGATTCCAATGATTATGTGCTCTGTGTGTTAGAAGGATAGGACGCATTATGATATATGAAGCGACTTTTGTCGCTTCATAAATAATAGAACAATCACCGCTTAGATAAATATAGAACAATCACCGACACCAAAAGGTGTTTAATTGCAAAACTTAGTTATTTGAATCAGCATCGGAGTACAGGGTTTTGGCCAATTGCTAAGCCAAAACTTTATAGTAGGAAGAATTTCATTGTATTACTATTTCAAATTGTAAAGTTATTTCTCCTGTTTAGTTCACATAAAACTTATGTTTTTGACAGAAAGTCCTTGAATATTTAATGCAAGATTACGTTAAATCAACGCCAAGATTATCAACACAATATGGTCTTTGCTCAGCATTAGTTTATGTGGAAGTTTATGGTGTATAAATGGTCCTTCAGCATTAGATGCTGAAACTTGATATTTATGTCAAAGAAAATATTTATTTTTTTATTTGAAAACACATCATACAAAAGCAAGAAGACAGAGCAGTAAAAGAAAACAAAATAATAAAATAATAAAGACAACAATTAGACACTTCGCAAAATACAAGACAAGCAAATATACGAAAGGAACCAGAATAACAAAAAGACTTCTAAGCGAAAGAGTATAAACACAAACATTTGCTATCTAATGCGCCCATTATCTTACCACTGCAAGATATGGCTTCAGTCGTGGGACAAATTAATCATTAAAATTCACATTACTTGTTGAAACGGCTGTGCATGAATCAGTTATACTATAAAGAATAAATACAAACAAGTTTCGGGTCCAAGGTGAGAGCCGAAGGCGATAATTTAAGAAACGATAATAGCACCATCTAATTTACATAATATATGTACGAGAAAAAAAAATCTTCAAAACGGCGGGATCTACTATATATGCTGCAGAACTGTAGTGTTAAACGATCATACAAGAATTAAATTGCTATTATTATGAAAAATTATTGAGAAACCCGTCACAATTAAATACACAACAAGACGGAGCATAGGAAAAAACACAATACATCACTGCTTAAGAATTTGGGACCAATCATTTAAATTCCCATATTTTTATTTATTCTTTCTTTTGAACCTGTACATATCGGGTATTGCATTATTCCCTGACATTTGCCTTGGAATTTCTTATATCTATGCTGGGCTGTGTGTCTTCTTAACCTTAATGATGATCCTTCAACTTTATGAAATAATCTTATTTCCTTTTAAAGATACCAGATGGCCAAAATTGCATAGAGATAAGAGTTGCTGTTATGGGAAATGTTGACGCTGGAAAGTCAACGTTAATCGGTGTGCTGACGCAAGGCTCATTGGATGACGGATCTGGTGCTGCGCGTGTAAATTTATTCCGGCACGCTCATGAAATCAAAAGCGGAAACACCTCCTCCATCAGCAATGAAATTTTAGGTTTTGATCAAGAGGTAAGCATTCTAAAAAATTTTAAAAGCCTGCAATCTTTAAAAGCAGAAAACTGTAAAAACTCGCCGAAAGGTGAGAACAGAAATAATCAACATTACTAAATATTATACGCTCTGTACACGAAAATCTGTGATAAAATTTGTACACGCTTCTCTCAGTGTGTTAAAAATTAATAGAAGCGAGTCCTATTTTCTGTGCTAAAAATTGTACATGGGCTATTCGGAGCCAAGAGGTTGCCGACTTTCGCGTTAAATGTGTATCTGAGAACGAAAAGAAGAAGTCTTTCTTTTTTTTTTTTTTTTTTTTTTTTCTTTTTTTTTTTTTTTTTTTTTTTGCCAAAATATGAGTTAATGAAATGCAAAATCAATGGAATGTGGGGTGTTTTTTTTTATTGATATTATAAGAAAGAGAGAGTACCGACTGCTAATGTAACAAAATGGCAGTTGTGCAAGCCATAACAATTTTAAACTTGTTGTGCTACTTGAAAACATTTAATGTACAAATTTTTTCAACTATGAACGCGCGTGGAGAATAAGGGTTATACACGTACAGCTTAATTTATGTGTAAGTCTGAACAGTCCTTAGAGCAACACTTATCCTTGGTCCACATAAAAAAAAATAGCTGCGATAGATAGTATTCGTCAGTTACATCAATGAACAGATTTCTTGCCGCTATGCTCACACAGGATTATCAAATCACCCAAGTTATACTGGCTAAACATTCAAATTTGAAAGAGCATGGTTGGAATAAATCAGGATAATGTTTTACTCTTATGCTTTCAGGACCAAAACTGCATTTTTGTGTCTCTTCCCATTCATAGAAAATTTGTTGAACCGGACAGCAATAACTATCTTCTCAGTCAACTCATTTTCAATACTAATTGTGTCTTCCTTTGTTGTTACTGTTGTTTAAAAATTTGGTAAAAAAAATTTCTGAGTTGCCCAATTTAAGCTGAATTTTTTATCTTCATAAGTTGCTTACAAAGCAACTAAAATCGGCAAAATTGGCAATTAAATTGTGGCAATGACCTAATTTCGCTCCCATGTGAACCTAGGGTTGGGTAGGATGCACCAATATAATTTATATTAGGATCTCACCCCCCCCCCCTCTTTCTTTCTCGAAGACTGTGGCAATAAGTTTTTCGTTTGGTGGAGGTTCTAATTTTCGTTTTGTGGTTCTAATTTGTAATGACTATTTTAGCTAAAAAAAAAAGTTAGGTCCTTGTCATATCCTTTACCGGAAGAGTTAAACTCAACAGCTACCTAGAATGCTTTTGTTTAAAAATGATTTTTCAATAATATTGTGCAAAAAATCATATAGCTCATATTTTCAATTTTAGCTCTTGCTATTTATTACATAACACTATTTGTTATTCCACCTTTATGAAATGATTATTAGCACCGATATTGATTTTGGGAGAAAGCTAAATTGAAAAACGAGGTTTTAAGACGCGCTGAATTTAGTGGCATAATTTCTATGCACATTAAGTACCTTCTCTGTAGGGGGGAGCTCCTCTTTCTTTGCCAAATTTTTAATAAATAACTGTAAAAATGCATCATAGATATGTAATACTACTTGAGATGAATCTTAGAAATATCTTTTAAATAATTGGTAATCAGAGGCTTTTATTTAATAAAAATCACCATAGATGAGCTTGTTTTCAGATTGTCGTCTTTGATGCCGAAGTTTTCTCCTGTTAACTAGCACTTTTGAGTAGAATGATATCGTGCGTGAGATAAAACATATTTTATTTATTTTGCTTTTTATATCACTATTATTAGTTAAGAAAACCAAGTATTTAAGAAACAGACACAAAATGAATTGTGCTTTAACCGTGCAATTATAAAGTTATGTTTATATACGTGTGATCAGATTTAAGCCTATGAGGTCTGGATTTTAAATTTCTCCCTTCAATAGCTAAGAAGGGAGCTGAAATATGGTGCTTCTTGGATATGCTACTATTTCTGTGTCACAGTGGGAGCCGTAAAAGAAACTTGATATATCTGTAAAATGCACTTCATGTGGTCTTCTTTCCTGTTATTGACATTTTCTAGAAGAGAACCAAAACTAAAAGATCTAAAAGAACCAGAACCTAAAAGAACCGAGACCAGAACTAAAAGGAGTTGCGGTATCGTTAAAAAGCAAGTAAAGCAAAAAATGGCCGATATGATTCTTTTAGGCAACAAGCACCCTGTATAGTTCCCAAAAACGGGAACAGAAGTGGTAAGTCAGAGATATTCAAGTGTCCTTTAACGTAGATGAAATAAGGAGGTCCTGGTACATGATTGACTTGTTGGACTAAATCATGGTATCATCATGATTGAAAGTGACGTTACTTGGTAACTTGTTGATGGGCCTGTTAACAAGAAAGAGTTCAGTCTTTTATTGTTTAAAATAAATGTCCAATGGCATTGAAGGCCTCCACAAGTGATTCATAATATTGATGTCTAGTGGGATAAGTGTAACACACCATGAGCAAAGTTTAGCAGCGAAAGGTTGATCCAATGAAGAAAGATCATGGGATTTATTAATTATGTTCCCAAGGAGTTTATACCTGTCATAGACTTCCAATGATCTCTGTAATACGAAAAGTTCTGATTCCAGATATTCTAGTGAAAAGTTCAAACTTAGTTATGGATCTCACCTTTTGAATTGTCAAGTTTAACTTCGCTAGTCCTTCTTAATACGATTTTCAAGCCAATGTATTTCCCTTGTTGTTCAAGCCAAGGGACGATAAGTTTCCTATATAGGGGTCTCAGCCAAGACAGTTCTAATATTGTAGTTCTTGTTTTGATCTGACTCTAGTTTTAGGAGTTATGGGCTATTATATTTCTTAGTATTATACGTGATTGTCTCTTACTAGGTTACTAGCTACTGCTGCAACCCGGATGACTAAAAAGGACCAAGGATAATATTATTGTCTTATTCTGAATAATAACAAGTCAATAATTAGAACTTTTAGATTGTCCAGAGTGTCGCACATAGATTTGGGAAGGTAAAAACACAAGCTTATTACTTTCATATTTAAAAAAAGTTAAAGTGGATTTTTATTTTAGGGAAATGAAATTAATTATAGAAATTACATTAATGCTGAAGAAATTTGCATGAAATCCGCCAAAATTGTGAAGTTTATTGACTTGGCAGGACATGAAAAGTATATGCACACTACGATCCGTGGAGTCACTATGTATGCTCCACATTACGCCATGCTAGTCGTTAATGGCAGTACTGGTGTTGTTGGAACCACAAGAGATCATTTAGGTAAGGCGAACAGACTAGTTTCCTAATTCGATATGCCTTCAAAATCTGAAACAAACCTCCAGATGAAACATTATGTTTATACAACTTGCAAGATAACTATTCCTCGCGCAATATATGAGTACATACCAAAGTCCGCTAAGGCTACTGTGCTTATTCTGACTCCTCTATGTGTCCTGTCCACGTTACTTTACTAAAGCTTAAAATGAAGTCCTCAAAAAGCTTGGTTTATTTTTCAAAACTTTTTTTTTCAGTCAATGTTTTTTCGAAGAAGGTTTTTGCAACATGAAACAAAGCTCGTATTATTTGTACGGATGGCAAAAAAGTAAATGACAGTAATAATTGCCGAAAAATGAGGCTTTAACGCTAATGGGCAATTCTCAATTGTGTGATTTTTGGCTATTTTTACTAGGAATACTCTTTATGAATATGATATTCTGTGCCATAAAACTATTTTTTTTTTAATATCCTACGCAAATCAGCTGTATGTTAAATGAATCAATTTTTTGGCTTTTCTGGCTCCTTTTGTAAATTGAAATTGTGGCTCTCTTCCCTTGAAAACCAAAGCGGAAATACGATCTGGGTGGCAATGTCTGAAAAAAATTCAGTTGGATCCGTCTGACATGTATTTGAAGCCTTGTTTCAGTAGGAATCAAGCCTGGATTTCAATCTCTACAATGGGAAAGCCTCTGGCCCCTCCTGGCCCCAGAAACTCCCCATCCTACCACCAAATTTTAGCAGAAAGATATGCACCTTCAATCTTGTTTGAAGCATAATTTTAACCTAGCAAAGACCGAACCACGGCCTGTAAAATCTGACATTCTTGAGAAAAAAAACACGCCGTAAATGAAACTCTAGTTAGAGTGAGAGAAATTTTCCAATTGCCACTAATCTGGTAAAAGATTTTCTTTAAAGTCTGTCTTGACTCTCTTACTCTTATTTTCACCCGCAGCCTCACCCTTTAGCACTGGGGGTGCGATGTAAACCATGTGGTGTGGGGTGAAGTGTCATATGTTACCGAAAATGGCACTTTTGGTGCCATTTCTGAAGTAGAAATCGTAGGAAACATAAACAGCCCACCATTGAAATTATTGTCGTGACCGATGTGACAGGCTAATTATGGCTTCAGTCATAAAACAGTGTACCCTCCATTTTTCAGCTAGATCTGTAGACAAAGATTTTAAAATATACTTGAGATTAAAATAGATTGAGATATACTTGAGACAAAATAGATTGAGATATTCTCTCATTGACCTTTGAATGAGAACTGCTAATAGCAGTATAAACACCAATCAAGTGACTTAAATTGTATTCTGTTGGCTATAATTACATAAGATCGGTCCAAAACCTTTAGTTCAGTTTGCTGTGACAGGTGTTACAATTTTTGGTGAAAAATGAAGATTAATAAACGAAGTTAATTGAATTTGGTTCACTCTGATTATGAAAGGAAATCCTATATTTTCTCTAGGCCTGTCAGGAAATTCTAAAGTGCTTTTGTATACTAAACACTTTTGCATATACTTAAAAAAAATTGAACTTGGTGCAGGAATGCACAGGAAAATAATGTATGTCCACTGCGTTGTGGTATTCGTTATTGCATAAAGCAATTTAAATGTGCAAAACAGACAGAACTGTTAGCCCTTTTATGTATTATAAGTTTTTTATGGGTGAATTTGTCTACTATATCTACTATCTTAACAAACTACACAAACTATAGGCCCACAAACTAAAGCATGGATAACAGATTATCTTATAAATAGAACCCAAGAGGTTGCAGTAGGTGATGCCTTGTCATCACCTATTTCTGTCATAAGTGGAGTTCCACAAGGCAGTTGTCTTGGGTCAGTACTCTTCTGCCTTTATATCAATGATTTACCAGGTGTTGTTAGGAATTCAACCATAAAAATGTTTGCAGATGATGTAAAAATCTACAGGCCAGTCATGAGTGAACAAGAGATTTCTTTACTTCAAGAGGATTTGGTTGCTCTTGGCCAGTGGTGTACTGCAAACTCTATGTTCATTAACGAAACCAAGTGCAATGCTCTGCACTATTTACGTAGACTCCCTCAGCATTACCATTACTTTGTTGTTGGTAAATTAATTTCAAGCGTAGAATATGTTCGTGACCTTGGGATTTGTTTTGATTCAAGTCTCAAATTTAATAAACATGTATCAGATATCACCCATAAGGCCTATTACCAATTATTACGTCTAAGGCGTACTTTTTCTAAGTTTAATCTTCATTCACTGATTTCACTTTATGTATCCACTGTACGTCCAGTACTTGAGTATTGCTCATCAGTATGGTATCCCCTTAATAAGAGAGATAGAGAGAGAGGGTTGAGAGAGTGCAACGTAGGGCCACCAAACTCATACCATACCTGAGTCATCTACCTTACCACCAGAGAATGCATAGACTACAGTTGCCTTCTCTCCAGTTCAGACGTGATAGAGCCGACGTAATAAATACATTTCGCGTTGTTAGGAATTTTGATAATATCACCCCAACTCACTTTTTCACTTTTACAGAATACAGTAGTACCCGTCAACACCAACACAAAATTTATCCACCATGTTCACAGAAAAGATTAGGCCAAAACTCTTTGTCTAGCCGAGTGTGGAAGACTTGGAATTCACTTCCATCAGAAATTGTTGCAAGTACCACGGTCCAGTCTTTCAAAAGTAGTTTAGCCTCTACAGATTTCTATACTAGGTCCTATCACAATCCATTTTGAGATTATTTTTTTACTTTTGTATTACCTGATTTGTGACAGTGTGACAGTTATTTTGTAGGCTTACTTTTTCGTAGGTTTCAATTATTAACAGATATGTTTCAGTTAAGTTGGTATGTTATTGTATGTTTCAGTAATATTGTTTTTCCAATGTTTTTCAGTTACTGTATGTTTTTGTTATGTCATTGACATTGTTATAGACTTTTTTATAATTGTTTTGTGCGACAAGCTTGCTAAAGCTTACCGTATCTTGGTATTAATAAATAAATACCGAACCCGTTAAGTAGTCCTTAATAATTGGGTAATGGAACGGAGGGGTGAACGAAAAGTCATTTCAGATCTTATAGGAACCGATAGGCAACTACTGATTAAGGGGTTGATTTCCAAAGGATATTAAAATATCCAATTAAAACTACAATGAATCATCAACTTAGAACGTAAGAACGGATCAAAAAAGAAAATTGTGCCATGTTTGCTCATTGTTTTTATATTTTCTAAAGTTTTCATTAATCATCATCAGTTTGTTAAGATAGTAGATATAGTAGACAAATTCACCCATAAAAGACTTATAATACATAAAAGGGCTAACAGTTCTGTCTGTTTTGCAAATTTGAATTGCTTATAATTTTGTCTTATCCCTGGTCTTTGAACAACAATATTAGAAAATAATTTATTATTGTTAATAATATTTGAGTTCTGGAACGAAACCTTTGCATATCTTGTGTCTATAGCGGTTTGTAATCTTTCGATTGCAGGTTTAGCATTTGCTTTAGAAGTTCCTGTGTTCGTTGTAATCACAAAGGCAGATTTGGCATTGCCTCATATAAATGAAACATTGGAGCATCTGGAGGGTCTTCTGAAGTCCTTTGGTATAAGAAAAGTTCCCTTGAGGTAATCTTTGGTCATAATTCTTAACTGACAAGTCGTCGGCTCGTGTTGCCGTTACATTTTCCAGAAAACTGCTCCAAAATTTTCTAAAAAGTGATTATCATTTATTCATTAAAACTGGCGAAGAGTGAATAATTTTAAAGGGAAAAAAGGTGCCAATGGGTAAATAATAACAAGAGAGGAACTAATAGGACAGGGAGTAAATTGGAATGTTGGAATTTCATTAAAATTCTTCTTAAGCTAACGGCTGCTAATTTAAAAAATAAGCCTGACTAATTTGAAATTAGCACTTCCTGAAAAAATGTTATCTTGAAATGAATAATTTGCAGGAACCCTATTATCGACTTGACTACCCTTTTCAATAATAAGCCATATTGGCGGTATTATTTAATTTGTTTTTCGATTTGAGACAGACCCAGAATTCAATAAACCCTATTCCTTAGTTAAAATTGGGGTTTAGTTAGTAGATACTGTCGTTGTCGTATTCTTTTATTTAAATAGCTATCGTAGTACTAAAAAATTAACGCTAAATTTTGCTAGTTTTACAATCACAAAAAAAAATAGAAAATGAGAAAAAAGGTCACTTGTTAAATACGCTTACCAAATATGACGCGAAGGGGTTTACAAATCTGTTTGTACGGTACTTAATGGGTTGTAGTTTATTTGACGGTTAGTAACTCTGCTGATCTGTACAGATAGTGAAAGAACAGATCAGTGTTTCTCGTTTGCCAATTGTGTTTTCCCAGATTTCATTATTAAATCATGTCTTCGAGCAAATAATGTGGGCAAGTTCAAGAGTTCAAGATCACTTTTGTAGTTGCTGAAGCGGAGTCCTATTATTACCTCAGTAAAATACTGTTTAAAGATACTTTCATTGCTAGATCTAATGTTACGGGAGCAGGGGTGCAGCATGGGTTTTGAGTGGGGGTGGGGTATAAAGAATGTTCCGACAAAATCGTGCAGTGTTCCGACAAATGCTGACACATCAGCTAAATTCCAAGGTATCGGTGCTACGTGTCGGCACCTCGGAACTATGCCCCCCCTCCTTAGTTGTACCCCTACACGTGGGTGCAGTAAATGT
>JAQQPU010004290.1:0-42425 GCA_029168905.1 Artemia sp. Kazakhstan ARC1039 | reverse complement strand
TGCCCCCCCTCCTTAGTTGTACCCCTACACGTGGGTGCAGTAAATGTCTTCGGTTAATTGTTCGTCATAATTTCTTGAGACTCTGTTTCAACAGTCTCACTTATTTTATTTTATTCAATTAAAGCTTAAGAAAAAACGCTAACCCCCAACAGAGATCTTGTTATGCTTGTATCTCAGACTTCTAGGCTTAGCAGAAATGTATGACATTATCCGGTAGAGCTTTAATGTGTTAAACTTTTTTATTTTTTTATTTTTTATTTAAAGTAGAATGTAATGTAATCTGTGCCAAGTTAACAAGAACTTTTGTGTTTGGCAATGATTCACTAATAAAGAGGATTTTTTTACCCTTCATTCTCAGCAATGAATGAATAAAAAAAATGGATGTTCTAAGTAGAGAAAAACAAGAATCCGGTATTTGGGTTGTGAACAACTTTTTTTTTAACCATGAGTTGTTGTAATTTTGCCTAGAGCAGTGAAAGACATCTTATTTACAATCAATTTTTTTTAGTTTTCTTTTTATCCACACAGTATCTAGCCGTAGTAGTTGTTTGCTAATAAAAGTGGTATCGAAACTCTCAAAATAGTTTGTTTTTTTTTATGGTGAAACCCGACTTTTTCTTACCGACGTATTGAGTATTCTGTTAGTCACAAGAATGAAACAATGTTTGTATTTCTTTTTCAAGTTAAAGCTTCTCGTTTGCAACATAATAGTGAAAGCAGTAAAGCATTTTTATGTCCCAGAATGAAATTTAGAGAAAGTTTATATAAAATTCAATAGTTGGTTTTGCTTCTCTTTTTTATACAGATTCAAAATGTATGATCTAAAATTTTAGGTATTTGAAATGAAATTATTCTCACTTGATTATCTTTTTCCATCTGAATAAAAAAGGGTAGATATTGCTCTTGAATACCAGCAAATCCTAAAAGACCCTAGTGTATGATTTGAATCTGAGTGTAATAAATGTTTTTAGTTTTATAGCTTTAATAAATCAAATAATATTAACATTTTGATTACTAAATATCAGTATTTGTTTATTAAACTGACAATACACATTCATTTATATTTTTTTCAGTAAAGTGCAAATTATGTTCTGGTCTTGGGAAGGCATAGGGGTTTTGAGCCCAACTTATGTTAATTTCTGCTCGTTTTGAGTTTGACTCGGTTATTTATTGTAATTTCTGTTCCTTTTGGGTTTTATTTATTTATCGATGCTGATTTGTAGTAGTTTCACGCTTGGTAAATTATTTGATTTTATTTTTGCTCATGTTTTGTTGAATGGAGTTTTTTACTTTTCTTTGAAAAATTTATTTTGTGGAAAGTTTTTTTAATTAATTTCTGATCGTTTTATATTGACATAGTCTTTTCAGGGGAAAAGAAAATAATACTTAGATCTTTTCGTTTTTTTAAGAATTTATAGTTTGGCCTGCTATTTGTATGCTGGAGAAAAATTTTCAGCAATTTTTAACGTCATGCACCCTTTTAAAAATCTGGACACAAATAGTAGTGTTTAATTTAGTTTCATACCTCCTCTAGTTGACTTGAAATGGATAACTTGATACCATTTGCAAAAAAATCTGTTTACTTTATTTGATAGCTTGGATACACTTACGCTATTTTGATTTGGATAAATTTTAAGATCAGAAGTAGCACCGAAAGTTTGAACATAATACCCTCAGTCGTTCTTGGGATACTGCTGAGATGCCTTATTGGGAATTAGCATTAACACTGTGCATTTTGATTTAATCTTAAGGCAACATTTAGTTTTTAAACATAAAGGCAAATGGGAGGGTGGATGTGGGAGGGGGATTAGTTTTCCATTCTCTTTCGACTATTAAAAGGGACATTAGCCCTTTGTATTTTCAATCGAATTAGCCCTTTTCGAAGTTCCTACGATAACTCCTTCGATACGAAGTGCCCTGGTCTAAACAACAACAACAAAAAAATACAGTATACCCACGTCGATCTTTGCTATAAAAATGTCAAGCCTTCCAATCACTTTTGACTATTAAAAAGGGCACTAGGCCTTTCGACTTCTAATTGAATGAGCCCTTTTTGAGTTTCTACGACAACACTTTCTATAAATACCTTATGTGCCCCAGGGTATAAATTACAACCCTTACCCTAATGGCTGTGAGGGTGGTTGTCATCCTCTAAGACCTAATTCCCAGAACTTTCAACTACGTTAAACAAAATGGCTGTCTCAAAATTTTGATTGGATGTGTCTGGAAAAATGGGGGGCCGTAGAGGGGCGTTAGACGCTCTCCTATCACTTTTAACTCTTAAAACAGGTGCTAGCTCTTTCAATTTCTAATCAAATGAGTCCTTTTGAAGTTTCTACGACAACACTTTCAATAAAAACCTTATTTGCCCCCAGGGCATAACTTACAACCCTTGCCTTGAGGGCTAGGGGGGGGGGGCTATCATCCTCTAAGATTTAATTTCCAGAACATTCTGCAACGTTGAACAAAATGGCTATCTGAAAATTTTGATTGGATGTGTTTGGGGGAATGGTGGGCGTGAGAGGGGGTTAGTTACCCTCCAATCACTTACAACTATTTAAAAGGAAACTAGCCCTCTCAATTTCCAATTGAATGAGCCCCTTTTGAAGTTTTTACGACAACTCTATCTATAAAAACCTTATATGCCCCCAGGGCATAACTTACAACCCCCCCCAGAGCCCTGGGGCTCTGGGGGGGTTTGTCATCCTTAAATACATAATTTCCAGAACTTTCAACTACGTTGAATAAAATGGCTAATCTCTAAGCTTTGATTGAATGTTTTTGGGGAAATGGTAGGCGTGAGAGGGGGGTTAATTATTCTCCGCTCACTTTCGACTATTAAAAAGGGCAATTTCAATTTCCAATCAAATGAGCCCTTTTGAAATTTTTACAACAACTTTCTATATAAACCTTATATGTCCCCAGGGCATAACCTACAAACCTTCCATTGAGGGCTCTGCAAGGACGGATCCAGGATTTTTTCGGGGGGGGGGGGGGTAAAAATTTTTGACTCAGTTTTCGACTAATTTTACTGATTTTTACCTATGTTTTACTAATTTTCGACTTATTTTCGACTCGGTCAAAAATTTCGGGGGGTTCAAACCGGGTAACCCCCCCCCCTGGATACGGCCTTGGGGCTCTGATAGGGTTATCATCCTAAAAGACCTAATTTCCAGAACTTTACCCTACGTTGAACAATGTAGATATCTCAAAATTTTGATTGGATGTGTTTGGGGAAATGGGTTAGTTGCCCTTCAGTCACTTTCGACTATTAAAAGGGCACTAGCACTTTCAATTTCCAATTGACTGAGCCATTTTTGAAGTTTCTACAACATAGCTTTCTATTAAAACCTTACATGCCCCCAGGGCATAACTTACGACCCCTTCCCTGAGGGCTGTGGGGTGGAGGGGTTGTCATCCTTAAAGACCTAATTTCCAAAACTTTCAACTACGTTGAATAAAATGGCTATCTTAAAATTTTGATTGGATGTCTTTGGGGAAAAGGTGGGCGTGCGAGGGGGGGTAGTTGCCCTCAGATCACTTTCGAATATTAAAAAGGGCACTAGCCCTTTGAATTTCCAATCCAATGAGCCCTTTTTCAAGTTCCTATGACAAAGATTTCAATAAAAACTTATATGCCCCCAGGGCATAACTTATAACCCTTGCCCTGAAGACTGTGGGGGGGAGTGTTCTAATCAAAGGTATAATTTCCTGAACTTTAAACTGCGTGGAACAAAATGGCTATCTCAAAATTTTGATTGGATGTTTTTTGGGAAATGGTGGGCTTGAAAGGGGTGTTAGTTGCCTTTCAATCACTTTCGATTAAAAAGGGCACTAGCCATTTCAATTTCTAATCGAATGAGCCCATTTTGAAGTTTCTGCGACAACGATTTCTATAAGAAAAAACCTTATATGCCCCCAGAGCATAACTTACAACCCTTGCCCTGAGGACTATGGGGAAGTGTCCTCCTCAAAAACATAATTTCTATCTGAAAATCAACTACGCGAAACAAAATGGCTATCCAAGAATTTTGATGTGTTTGGGGTAAAGGTGGGCGTGAGAGGGGAGTTAGTTGCCCTGAGAATCACTTTCGACCGTTAAAAAGGGCACTAGACCTTTGAATTTCCAATCGAATGAGCTCTTTTTCAAGTTTCAGAAGACTGCGGGGGGAGTGTCCTGCTCAAATGTATAAATCTCTGAACTTTAAACTGCGTGGAACAAAAAAGCTATCTCAAAATTTTGATTGGATGAGTTCGGAGAAATGTTGGGCCTGGAAGGGTTGTTAGTTGACTTCCTATCGAATGAGCCCTTTTTGAAGTTTCTACGACAACGCGTTCTATAAAAACCTTATATGCCCCCAGGGCATAACTTACAACCCTTACCCTGAGGGCTGTAGGGGGGTTGTCATCCTCAAAGACCTAATTTCCAGAACTTTCAGCTACATTGAATAAAATGGCTAACTTAAAACTTTGATTGGATGTGTTTGTGGACAAGGTGGGCGTGAGAGGGGGGTTAGTTACCCTACAATCACTTTCGACTATTAAAAAGGACACTAGCCCTTTGAATTTCCAATCGAATGAGCCTATTTTGAAGTTTCTACGACAACGCTTTCTATAAAAACATTATACGCCCCCAGCGCATAACTTGCATCCCTTGCCCTGGGGGCTGTGGGGGATTTTCCTCCTCAAAAACATATTTTCTATCCGGAAATCAACGACGCTGAACAAAATGGCTATCTTAAAATTTTGATTGGATGTGTTTTGGGAAATGGTGGGCGTGGAAGGGGTGTTTGTTGCCTTTAAATCACTTTCGACTATTAAAAAGGGCACAAGCCACTCCAATTTCCAATTCAATGAGCCCTTTTCGAAGTTCCTACGACAACAAAAAGGAAAAAAATAATAAATAATACATTGTGCCAACATTGTTCTTATAAGCCCCCAGGGTATAACTTAAAACCCTTGCCCTGAAGGTTGTGGGGAGTGGCCTCAAAAACATATTTCCTATCTGGAAATCAACTACGCTGAACAAAATGGCTATCTCAAAATTTTATCGGATGTGTTTGGGGGAATGATGGACGTGGGCAGGGGGGCTAGTTGCCCTCCAATCACTTTCGACTATTAAAAAGGGCACTAGCTACTTCAATTTCCAATCGAATGAGTCCTTTTCGAAGTTTCTACGACAACTCCTTCGATACGAAGTGCCCTGGTCTAAAACCAAGAAAAAAATAAATAAAAAATGCATTGTGCCAATATCTTTTTTGTTTTGTATATGGCTGTAAAAAAGCTTTAATAATACATTATTATTATTATTATCGTTCTTTACTTAGGCAGCGCTATTGCGCTGCCTACGATTAAAATTGTTTTTATTTTTAAAGCCTGGCTATTGAAGAAATATGAGAAGGATTCCTATCCGGGTTAACGGAATAGTATTGTCTGCGTAAAGAGAGGTTTCATGTAAACCTCTTTACATGTAAACCAATATTTTTGTTTACGGCCGTTTCATGTAAAAGAGGTGTTCGTAGAAAGTAAGGAAGTGGCTCATCCGTTCAGAACTTGAAAGTTCCGATGCCCTTATTAAGACCCTAAGTGATTGAGGAGCAAAATCCTCCTACTCTTCTTGTTGTTTTAATGGCATTGGATCAAATTTATTAATTATATATTTGTCCAAGAATGATCAGAATATAAAAAAAAATATACTTAATAGGAGGTAACCTATAGGAAAACCTAAACAACCCCTAGGGCAAAGGCCAAAAATTATGTAATTGGTCAGATCACTTTAATAGAAAAGGGAATTTCTGCACTTTCTTAAAACTCGAATCACTCAAAAGTATTAAATCTTTATAATTGTGGGTATAACCTGAGCCGGTTTCAATACCGGTATTTCCGTAAATTGCTGAGACCTCAATCTTGCAAACATTGCAACCATACATGTAAAGACCATTACCCTTCCAAAACTGCCAAATTTTTATCAGAAAGGATTTTCAATCACTATAATTGAACGGCTAAAGTGAGCCAGTGACTCTACCAACAACCCTCCCAAGTCTTGTGGATTTTCCCATCTTATTTCACTGGAATCATACTAGAAATTTCAAACGTTGTAATTTGAGGCGCAAAGCAGACCAGTGCCCTCTCCAACATCATCCGTCACCAACAATTTTTCATCAGAGATGAAGACCAGGTATTTTCTCCTATCGGCTTGGGAATCACAGAGTACGTTCAACCCTTGAGACTAGAGAATATGTATTTGTAGAGTGGTAACCCCTTCCCCGACCCTTTATATGTAACTTCTTTGATTAGCTTGAAACGTTTAGGGTAGGAATATTTAGGCAAGAGACTGTCGGGAGACATTTGCTGAGGTTTGAGTACTTCTGAGCCCTATCTACCTCCTCCACATTAATTTGGAGATCTGTCTGGAATTTAATTGGGACATCTCTACAGTAAACGGGATTTTTGGAAAAAAATTTTACTTCAGGTGGCTGGTTTTTTTTTTTTTTTTTTTTTTTTTTTTTTTTTTTTTTTTTTTTTTTTGGCTGAAATAGTGTTAGGCTTCGAATATGTTAAAGTTGGGATCCATCGAAGTATGAAACTTAGAAACCTAGATGGTACAAGTCAGCGCTCTAATATTTCTTGTGGAGTTTTTATAGTTACCTATCCACCAACTTTCAAGTGATTCCCACGCTTTCGACTTTTCAATCACTTTTTCAGCAAGCTACTACAGAAAATACCAGTATATTTAGATCCCAGATAAATCAATCAAAACGTATTAGTTGGTTTTAGCAGTCTCCCGTTTGCTGACTTGACATCTTTGCAGCATCTCGGGCCAAAACTGTCCTTCATTGGCCTGTTTCAATCCTTGGGATTGAATTCTTATGGTAGCATTGTCAAGTATTGTATGATTAAAGGTATACAGGTGTTCTTTGAATCCTTCAAATACCTCTAGCCCTTCCAACGCAAACAACGCAGTTTTTGTTGCTATCTTTGTAATAACTGCATGCTTATTTTATAACAAAAAATAATTTTTTGCTGAAAATAAGGGTTACAAATTTACTAGAGGAATATGGATAAGGCTAAGACATTGCAACCTCAGGGGGTGTGAGTGTCATTGTAGCCCAACTCTTATCTGTGGTAATGTCTTTAATTTTTAAATTTTTATTTTATCATTCATTTTAATTTCTGGTCGTTATGAGTTTAAGACGTGTTATTTTACTTTATTTTGCTCTTTTTTGGTTTTTAGATAGCTTTTTACTTTTCTTCTAAAACTTTTTTTTTATAATTTAATTGGTAAGGCCGTGTAAGGTTTAAAACATGACTTATTTTAAAGGTACAATTTATTCTTGGTTCTGCAGATGCAAGGGGGCTCAGATGAAAATAATAGACCGAGTTTCTTATTCTGTTCATCCCCTAGTTAGGTCTTAGTTTTTTTTTTTTTTTTTTTTTTTTTTTTTCATATATATAGAGTTGAAGATGAAGATACAGTGATGACTGCTGGAAGAGTTGTAGATAGGCAGATCGTGCCCATGTTTGCTGTTTCTAGCGTATCTGGCTATGGATTAGATCTTCTTAAGCTATACTTGCATTTACTGTCGCCTCTTACGGCTAAAGAACGGGAGAAAATGATGCAGGTATGTTCCTTTTCCTGGTTGTAATTCTTTTCTTTGTTTTACGTACCTACAAGTCATGTCTCGTCTTTGACTCATTTCTTTTTCGTACTTTGTTCAAAATGTAGTCCAACTATAATTAGCGACCTTTTTTAATGGGTGGACGACCCTTTGTAAGAAACTTTAGGAAGACTAGTCGAAGGCTCTCTAATAAAAAAAAAAATATGTATTGCAGCAAAATGCACCGCTGTGCTTTTGCTCCCTCCCCCTTCCCCTCCCGAGTCATTGGGAAAATTCTCACAAAAGTTCCTTGAAAAGCTAACTAAAGACAGTTGCTTAGATAAAATTTTACTTTGGTTAGGCCTCACGCATCTACCGCCGGGTAGGCCTGAAACAAGGTCAGGTTAGGTCAATACTACTTAGGTCAGAAAAATACTTTCTTATAGCCATTATATAAATGAAAAGGCACGTGTATGCAATCAACTTACTGTAATCGTTTGCATCTACAGAGAGGTGTAAAATCTGCAAACTATCCCCTTTATGAAGTCAATAAAAATAACTGGTTCCTGATTTGCGTTAACTGACTTGAGGTATCTGACAAATAACTAAATAAGAAAAAATAATGCGTCAATAGATAATTATAATAAGGATACAGGTAAAAAGCGTATATAACTGCACTAAAAATAAAGTTAAAAATATATATTTGTAATAATATTAGATTCGCCTTGATAGCCTATTATTGGATAATAGTGAAAACATGAAGCTATAAATTGTGTCCACAGTAAAATGTAACAAGTCAATTTTTCAGTAATCAAGTTTTGATCCAAAAAACTTTGTTTTTAGTGTAATTGTGAACTTTAACGTGTTGTTGCTCTGAATCGACAACAGGTGAAAACTCAAGCTTGTAAAAATATATGTCTGCGATAATTCTCAAGATATACGACACAACGCGTATCAAACCAAACAATACGAAAAGTTAGTGGCTGACGTTTACTCATTGACTCACTCAGGTTCCACAGATCGAAATACACGGAACATTATAGTATGGATACTGAATACCGCAGACCGTCAATCATTGGACACGAATGAGGGGGAAGACCAAAGAAAACTTTAACGACCGTGCGAGATGGGAATAAACGCAAATGTAACCATACAACCAAGCTTGGGATACGGTAATGTGGAGGGGAATTGTAGGGACGAGTTACATCTTTTTGTATACTTAGGGGGACTCGGGAGGTACAAGACGATCTTAAGTACCGCTTTATCAAATTTTAGATGTCAGGAACGACATTTCGAAACTTAATCTTAATATTATTCAGATTAATTTTGTAGATCAGGAAACTCCTCTCATACTGTGACGGTGTGGGAATTCGGAACCCATTTTACCAATAGGCGTTTCGCTGAAAATGACAGAAAGTGGCTTCCACACTACGCACGTCACTTTTTGCGATAAGTGGTTAAATTTTGGCTAGACCGTAAAAATCTATAAAATCATCAGGATCATCACCTAAAGTCCTTCACAATCATCATAAGCATCCTATTCAAAATTAAACATATGGAAGCAACTGGATGGCTTTTGATGAAGAAACGGTGTAAAATGCTTTTAGGCTACTATTGTTAAATTATTTTCAAAATTTATTAATTTCACATTCAGAAACACTATCTTATTGTTACCATGTTCATTCTTCCTTAACATAACATTAACTTATGTAGCAAAAACCTATGTGTAGAGTTAGAGGCTGTTGGTTTCCATATCAGTTCGTTGATCACGTGCATGTGTATGGCTTTTGTAGAGTACATTTACACCCGCTGACCATCAAAAACTTGGTGAAAAAAAAAGGAAAAAACAGCTATAGGATAAAGATAATAACGTGTGTCTCATCCTCCCTTCTATAGACATCCGGAGTTATCTTCTCGATTTTAGTGGCAATATTCTTAAGTTGTTAACAATATAAAACCTCCAAAAAAAGGAGAGAAAAAAGTTACTTGGGAATCTAAAAGTAATAAGAGCACAAACTGGCAAACCTTCAAAGCAACGACCTAGATAAAAATAAGTTTAATCGAAAAATTCCTCGAGACAGTTTTACTAGTTAAAAAATCTCTGACCTATTGAGAATGTACATCTTCCTTTTAGGGGGAGTCAGGGGGGGGTAATTTTGAAATTTCAAATGGTACTTAGTATAAATCATTCCATATTTGGGATCTAGAAAGAAAAAGAAGTAGGTCTTGTATAAAATATTCTTAAGACCCAGCGTACCCTTAAAAAGAGATATAAGCTCCTTAAAGGTCATGTCACAATATTTTCTTCTATGGCATATTGACCATCAAATAATAATGTTCCTTGGAGTGATACTTTGCTCCTGACATATTGACGTATTATCCAAGGATACCCAGTTGATTAAAACATAAAAGGTGTTGTCTTGCCTAGAAGCAAAGTAGTCCAGTAAGACTACAAAACGAGGGCTAAACTTCGGCATTTGAGCAACAGAAATATTTTTGACACCAAAATGGTCAGAAAAATATGATTAATAACGTATGCAAAATCGGCCCAAACCAGCTGTTCAGAAATACCCCTGTTTTAGGGAAAAGGGGCGGGAGAATCTCGAATTTAAATTTCTGCAGTATTTTCTGGATTGAAAGGTCGTTTCCTATTAATTCGAGTCCGGGTAGACGGAAAATAACATCATAATTGGAAAAAATTCCACCACTTATTACCCAATTTTCCCATTTTTTCAATTAAGTATTATATTATTATAATACTACATATAGTATTTTTTGTCCCTTCTGACCTCACCTAGGGTGAAAATGGGGTACTAAGTGATGGAATTTTCAGTTCTGGTGTCATTTTCTGTCTCCCCGGACTCAAATTAATAGGGAACCCAGATCCAGAAAATATTGAAGGTATTTACATTAGAGATTTCTCCCCTCTTTCCCCTAAAAAAGGGGTATATCGGCACGGCTGATTCTGAATGTGTTATCAAGCAAATTTTTTTGAACATTTTGGTGCCAAAAATATTTCTGTTGCTCAAATGTCGGGTCAAAATCGTATTTTTACTGGACTAAAAGGATTTTATCATACCATAACAGAAGACAATTTATGGAAATAATATTTAAAAATGTTGCTTAGAAGTAGTTCTCTTTTTAGAATTTATACAAGCTTAAACTACAAGGATAACAGTATCTATCTAAATAATTTGATTTTATTTTGCATTTAATGCATCAATTATGCTACGGGGGTATGAATTTGACTTGCTCGAATTCTTTTGTACCGATAATGACTGTTCTCTTTTAATTTTTTATGAAATAGATAATTGTGCCACAGAGAAACTAGTGTATCATTGTGGGGACCAAAAATTAGACCGAGAAGGACTTCCGCTGCAAATACCTGGGGGAGCCTTTAGAACCAGAACCTTCGAAACTTGATATATGTCTACATATTTTCTAAAAGTTCCTGCCGTGTTCATTTAACTTCCTTTGTTTTTTTTTTCTGCTTATATATAAAGATCCCTCTTTGTTAGTTAAATAGTATTGTGGAAGGTTTCTCTGAACAAGTGATACCTTTTTTGTATTCCATTTCTTTGGTTCAAATTTCGCACTTTTAACTGTGTATCCAAAACTTAATGCAAATAGTATAAAGAAATAATTGTAAGTTTGTTCCCTAGAGGTATAGTTTTTGTGAGGTCTCTTCTTTGTTTTCAGGGTTTTTTCTTTTTTTAGTTTTTTTTTTTTTTCTTAGTAAACACCGAAAGATCTAAACACCATTAAATCTCATACTTATTTTAGGAGCCACCTGAATTTCACATTTATGAAATTGTTCGATTACCGAAAGTTGGCACAGTCTTGGGAGGGCTTGTACGAAGAGGAGTTTTGACAGAAGGAAACGAACTTCTTGTCGGTAGGTGAAACTAGAAAAGTTGGAAAAAAGGTTAAAGGGAAATATGGTGTCCTTGGAAGCTTAAAAATATTTTTACAATAAATTTGATTTCATTGAGGGTAGTAAATGTTGCAACACTATCTTGGATTCAATAAGAAGCAAATTGCTTAGCGTGGTGGTACTTATTAGACACTGTAGATAAAGTTATATTTACATAGATAAAAATCTTAAGAAATTGGCTGATTAAATTGTAAGAAATGATAACAAACAAACACACTTAGAAACAATAGGAAAAATTTTCTCAAGACTGTGGAATTCAATTCAGTGGATATTTTGGCCCTATGTTTCAAGGGCCGTCCTCAGCACAATACCAACAAAAATATATATATATAAAGAACTTACATTAAAATGCAAACTTTATAACTAAAAATAGCCCTAGCATCATTACTTCAACGAAGTTCAACCAGAACTGATAAATAAAGGTATATGAGATTATAAAATTCTTTCAAATGAAATAAAATAATTAAATACAAGCTTTCAAAGCTAGTCTTGTTTTTTTTTACAGTAAGCCTTAAAGGCCTTTTCGTAGAAATAAGAAGGTTGTATCACCTCTGGAATTTAGGATGCCCAAACTCATGCTTTTTGGAATCCAGCAGGGGCCAAACGAGAAGAATGATATCCTCGGATAGTGTTGGAAAAGATAGTAAAGGAAGTAAACAGGGAAATTGAACGAAGCGTGGTAGAGGAAGAGTTTGCCCTTCTGTTTTGGCCGAAGGGGTACCTTGATTTTGAGACGAGCCGTCAGTAGTAGCGATAAACATTGAAGGTATATTTCTAGAGCCCAAGGCCTTTGATAGTACCTTAATTTTGATATGCTTATTGAATGTAATTAAATTATAGCTGATTTGTTAGTGATTTTACATCATTTATAAGTGAGCGAGGGCTTTTTTTCTTTTTTTTTCTTTTTTTTTTTCTTTTTTTTTTCACGAATAAATTTTGCAGTCTGAATGGAGCATTATAAAAACCCAAAATGTGGATTTGTTGAAACCTAACTTGCCAGTGAGTATTTTAACGCAGATATCGAGATAACTGATATTCTGCAAGTAATTTGTAAGATTTCTCAATAAAATGTGGTTTTCTGTTAACGGTAACGGATTCCTTTGTTTCCAGCTGAAATCTACGCTTCATATATGATAAAAGTGCATACTTCACGTATACTACTACTACTAACAACTCACTGCAACACCAAGCCGCCTAAGGCCAACACAGCGATGCACGCTCCTCCTCCATCCCAATCAATTCAAAGCCTTCCTCTTTACACTCTCTAGGAAGTTGCCATTTCCTTAAATCTTTCCTTATGACATCCTCCAACCCCCAAATGAGGACGACCTGCTTCTTGTTTAGCCCTAGGTGGTTGGCCAAAAAGGACAATCTTTGGCAATCTGTCATCCTTCATCTGTAGAACGTGCCCTAACCATCTCAACCTATCTCTAATTATAGCCCTAGAAAGGGGGATTAAACCACACCTTTCGCACAGCCTACTGTTTGAAATACGGTCAGTCAGTCGGGTACCCAAAGCAATCCGTAGACAATTTCTCAGGAAAACTTCTATCAAATTTTTCTTCGTATTTCTGAGCGCCTGTGCTTCAGAACCATACTTGACCACTGTCGTCACTGTAGCTACCAAATTCTATACTTGTTTCACAAACTTATCTTCCTATTCTTCCAAACTTTTTTCAACTGTAAAAAAAAATCCTGGGTCTTAGGCTATTTTACTTTTAACATCTTAACTGCACCCACCGTCTTTTCTAGTAATACTACCCAGGTAAGTGAAGCTCTCCACTTTATTGATCTTTTCGTTACCAACGTCCCCTTTTCATCTTCACTTAGTCCTAGCTTAGGGACTTCGTCTTCTTCACATTAATTCTCTAACCTATTCTAGCACCCTGAAGTCGCAAAACCTATAAAAGTTCATTCATTTTACTCACACTTTGCTCTAGGATGCTTAAATCATGCATAATCTATGTCCAGGAAAGTGTTACTTCCCTATTTGATTCTGTGTTGTCCCATTGCCTTTGATGTGTCCCTTAAGACAGAGCCCATCAACATTATCCAAATAAGTAGGGACAGAAGACAACCCTGCTTAACTCCTGATTTAATACAAAACTAGCTACTAAACTCATTGCCTACCTTAACCGTAGCTGTGTTGTTTTCGTACATAGTGCTAATCACTTCAATGCATTTGTCTGGTATACCACACAAGGATAAGACCTTCGCTAAAGTACTTTTATCAGCTGAATCAAACGCTTGCTAATACTCTATAAAATTGAGGACTAAAGGTATTTGATGACTCAGGCACTTCTCAATTATTAATCTAAAAATGAAAATTTGGTCATTACATCCTCTACCCTTCCTAAAACCGCACTGTTCTTCTCTTGAAACTTTGTTTACAGCATCTCTAAGTCTAAAAAGTATCATCATACTAAGTAATATACTACCTACAGAAACCAGACTAATGCCTATAAGTACCACATTCACTTTTATTACCTTTCTTATAAAGGGGTTTAATCAGGGTTATCTTAGAATCACTAGGTACTTCACACATAGGATGGCAGAAGAGACTCAAATTAACTTGAGGCAGTGTTATTTAGAAAGTCTTTGTAATAAGTACCATTGGAAACTTATAAAATTGAATGCTAAAATTTGTCTTTTAGACAATGACATCTAGTAACTTTCAGTTCTGCCCTAGTGTTGTCTGTTTTGTTTTCGGCTATAGAGCACTATAGGATAAATAGTGATGTTGATATAAGCTGTATTTTAAATCAAACTATGCGACACTATCGAGACAAGGGGTCTCGGTCTAATTAAAATTAGTTTCTTTTAGTTCCAATTAGAGCCTTATTGCTATCCAAAGGACATCTATTTCCTGCTGTTTTTGTAATGTTTCTTTTTTTTCTTATAATGAATGAAACTTTGCCACGTGGAATATAAAACTTCTATGTAACGTGATTTTTTAATGTTGCTTGTTTTTGATATTCGATCCTTTCTTGTATCATTTCCTTCGTATTGGCCAAGTGTAGCAGCCTAACTACTTTTTAGGCTTAGGAAATGTTCTTTTAGTGGTCTTAACTTGCAAAAGACTGTGGCTTGGGAAACGCAGGCTAATAGCAAGTTTGATTTTTTTTTTTTTTTTTTTTTTTTTTTTTTTTTTTTTTTTTTTTTTTTACCAAAAACACGTGATAGAACTCTCTTCAAAGAACTGTTTTGAATCATAGAAGTAGAAAATATTTGAAGTGGGAATTTGAAAATACCGCCTTCCCATGTACAATTTGCAGCAGGGTTGCCACCGTCAGTAGGATTTTACTAGATCTAGTAAAAAAAAAATCTAGTAAATTTAGAGGATCTAGTAAATTTCCCGAAATCTAGTAAAAACTAGTAAAAAGTCATGATTTATAGTAAACAAAACTTTTTTCTTATATTCCATGAATTCAGGGGAAAAAATTATCGTAAACATATGACAATTTACAATTATTGCTTGTCTGTTTTACAATTTACAATTTTGCTTGTCTGTCTCAGAGACAGACAAGCATTCACCTATTTTCATAAACAGACAATTCACTTCCGGCGTCTAAAGGTCGACAAAATCAGCTTTCTGTGTATCAAATCTTACCAACTAAAAATGAAGCTATAATGACACTTGGATTTGTGATGATTGGGAATCTATTGGAATCAAAACAAAAGCCAACCACCCAAGGTGATTAGGGGAATCTCCTCAGTTTGAAAATTTTTATTGAGTAAAAAGGAGCCTTCCTGAGAGAAATTAAAAGTAAGTAGAAATAAGGATTTTTGAACTTGTAGGTTTCCGGAATTTTCAATCATACTATGAAAACGAAAGAAAAGAGGAAAAGAGAAAAAAAAAAAAAAAGAAAAAAGGAAAAAAGATTGCGAAAATCGTATTGATTATCCTCCTTTAGTAAAAATTGATGCTTGATGGTGCGCGTGTGGCGTAGTCGCACGCGCAAAAAAATTTTTTGGAGCATTTAGTAAAAACAGATGCGATCTAGTAAATTTTTCCTCTCCGGTTTAGTAAGTTCTTCCAGGTCAGAGTGGCAACCCTGATTTGCAGTTGATGTGCTCTTGAAAAATTCAATGACTTAAGACACCTGGAATGCAATTTTTCGAAAAGTAGCTCTTCGCTATAGCCGAAGTAAGAAACTAGGATACAGACTAGCTGGATGAAAGAAATATTGCACAGTTTTCCAAAAGTGTCAAGTGAATGAAACTGTTAAAGTGGCTATCAGAACCTGTCAATTCTGACTTTGAGACGACACAGTCAAAGTGCTGAAATCTGAGCCAAGGGGGGAGGGGTGAATTAGCAATGTTATGAACTCAAGAAGGATTAATGAACTAATTATAACTATTTTATAAATAATAAGAGGAAAGACTTCTTGAAGATGTCTATGACCCGCACTTTTAGTTATGATTCTTATCGCAAAATATTTTTATCGTGACTGTTATATTGAAGTAACGGTATTTTATTTGTAGGGCCCTTCGTTGATGGAGATTTCCAGCGTGCTCGAATATCCTCGATTCATAGAAATAAACAACCGTATAGAGCTGTATATGCAGGTCATAGCGCATCTGTGGTTCTCGACATGGAGTTTGACGATTTAATACGTAAAGGTATGGTGTTACTGTGCCCAATGGCAAAACCAGAAGCAACTTTTTACTTCAGTGTAAGTTTCTCTCTAAAGTATTTTTAAAGTTGGCTTATCGCTTTGTGTGTCATTAATTTTAGCTTTTGAACTTCTTGTCTCTAAGCATAATATGTGATGATATTAAAAGAATAATCTTTTTGCTAAATATATCCAATAAGATAGATTACATCTGTTAATTGTTCAATTTAACGAAAGAATATAATTATTTCACTTTCCACTTCCTTTTAGTAAGATAATATAAAACCGAATTTTACTAATCTTTATAAAAAAAATATTTAGAGGCTGTGCATGCTGTAAAGACTTGTGAGTCGTTGTGAGTTTCTTGTGTGTCTGGACCCGTAGCAATTTGCTCAGAAAATACTGTTTTCCCAGCAACTACCTTGTAATACATAATTTCTTAAAGCACTATCTACTCTTTCTATAGGTGTGGCTAAATTCCTTAAAGGGCTTGAGCATCTTTATTTTGTGTAGGTGGGGCGCAGGTCAGTGAAACATATTCGCTCTAAAGACCAGTAATGGCTCTGAAAATCGATAACCCTTTAAATTAAAATAATAATTTTAAAAATTAATCATATTGTTGAAAATATGACCGAAAAAGAAAAAGTAAGGAATATTTTAAATTAAAAACCAAGGAAAAAAGATAAGGACATACCTGGGCACACTTTTTTCCCCGATTAAGTTACTAGGAAGTACAGATTAAAGAAATAATGTTGGCTCAACTTCTAAAAGTTTCCTGAGATGCTTTATGTCTCACATTAAACGTTGCCTGGAAGTGGGACTTCTTTAGTAAAATAGTGTCGTACTTCTGCATTTTTAAGAGTGGTTCTTTGCTAGACGTTTCTAACCTGATAGATTACCTTAGCTAAATTAATAAATTTCCTATTTATCAGCTAATGACGTTTGCCGTAGGCTTGAAACCTGGTTATGTAAATTACAGAAAAAGTCATTACTTCAGATATTCAGTTTTAGCCTCAGTACAAAGTAGCTAAAATATTGTGGTTTTGGGTCTTTTGTAAACTTGTGTGATCAAAACTGCCAAAAGTACTGTTTTGTTTTATTATTGTTTTGTTGTTTAATTCCAGTTTCGAAATCAAAATTTGATGATAATTTTATAACCATAAAATTGTGTGAGATAAGATAATACTTTATTGAGAAACGACTATCACAGACTAAATAAAAGTAGCCGAATTTGCGTTCCAAGTCAAATAATGTCAAAATCAAAACATTTGGAATCAAAAACATAATGCAAGTAAAAATCACTAAGAATAAGAGAAACAGCTAGAAATATTGATAACTAAAGAAAGGTGTAAAAGACTAGATTAAAAAGTAGAGCTTAAAAGTTGAAAAACACAAAATAACTGGAGCCAAAGAAGCATCAAAAATTGGCAAAACGAATATAGCAATTGAATAGTTATTGTGATAATACATTATTAAAGGAAGTGCAATAGCGCTGGCTAAGTAAAGAGCGATGTGGGCATAATGTAATATTTATTTATTTATTATTTTTCTGTTGATATAAAAAGAGACGAAGGAGTTGTTTTTTGTTCAGGACCTATATTTGAAATTATTAAGGGGCTTCAAGATAAAGGGAATGAAATTTTTGCAAAATCAAATTTTTGTAATCAGGATCTAGTGCGGTTATGAAATTTGAAGGAAATGTTCTCAATGTGGGGATTGGGAGTGGTGGACTTTGCAAAACGCAAGCAAATTTTACCCCTCCTTCTTTTAAGGTGGCATCCTGCTTTAAGGAGGAAGGAGTATGAGATTTTACTCTCTTTATAAATGATTTTGAGTGAACGCTTTTTGACTGACTCCATTATGTTGCTAAATTCACTTGAAATTTGTAAATGCTAGGCCGGACGTGCATATTCCAATAACGACCTGACGAAGAATAAGTAAGCACTGAGAAAATGCATCTTGAGGCAGTTAAATTTATTTAGAAGTAGTGATGCTTATTTAACAATGTTTGAAACATGCATGTCCCGCTGAAGACTATTAGAAGTTGTGACTCTAACGGTTCATTTACACATTGTGGAAATCCATGCGGAAATCCATCCGTATCTTTTCGAACGATGGCCCAGAAAACGCTCTGTTTTCACGCAAAATTTTCAAATCATTGCATCAGCGTGACTCTCCTCTGAAACCTGTTGAGCAATAGAGAGCCAGATGACACCATTCTCCTTGTTTTTTTTGTTTTTTTTTTATTACCTGGGTGAGAAGTATCATACAAGCTGAGGTAGCCTTGAACCAATGTTGTAAGATCATGAAGTTTTTTATGATCTATATTCAGGGTTTTATTCATTTAAAAACTTTGCCAAGAATCCGTCCTGATTTGACCAAATCATTGTGGAAAGCTGGAGAGTTCTTCAAACACGATAACGGACGGATTCTCCGCACGGATTGTTGAATCTGGACGGATTTCCCCGACGTATAAATGCATTATAAGGAGTTTAATTTGGCATTAGAATTTTGGGTGGAATAAGGTATAGGAAAACGAGGGTAGATTTTAAGAAGTGTATCTTCATTATATTTAATTTGTTGGTATCTGCTTTTTATATTTGGATTCTTAACTTCATCTAAAAGGAGTCACTTTTAATATTTCTATGACATATTTCAAGGATCAACAAGCAATACACATAACCTCGCTCAAATGAGCCCGCTCTCCCCCCCCCCCCCCTCCTTATCAAGTTTTAAACTATTATAACATTTCTATTAAGATACAAGAGAAGGAAATTTATTCAAAGAGTAGTAGCACATGAATACGGCTCAATTAATTGAAATGCAGGAAGTATTAGTTATAAAACCATTCATCGTAAACTAAACAATCCTGAGTGATCCTCGATGCAAGAGGTTGAAACACCTGATTCACGCCTCAAGTACAAGTAAGCAATTACTGAAGAATGAATTTCAAAGTAGCAAATTTTCAGCTAACCTAGTAGAACCAAGTTAGCTTATTATTAGCACGTATTTTCTTGTGTAATTTCTAAGGGGGAGGGGGGGGAGAAACAGCCTTTCAGCATTTTCATAGGTATGCCGGTGCTTTTACTGGTATCAATTGTCTCCATTCTCTATTCATTGAACTCAAGTCATATTTGAAGCAGATATCATGTATCCATCAACATTCTTAATGGCTGAATAGGGTGTGAGCTTTAATTTGAAGCTGTGTTGAAGCGGAAAAATAAAGTTGCCGCTATGTGCTGTTTTTACCTTAACTGATACTTTCTTTTATTTAGGCGACAATCAGTGTACTTTACCACTCAACTGAAATTCACCCTGGCTTTGAGACTACAGTATACATAGGAAGTGTTCAGCAAACGGCTGTTGTAGAATATATACACAACCAAAGCTTTTTGCGCACTGACGACCACGCTTCAGTTGTGTTTCGTTTCAAGCAATACCCAGAATATATCCAGCCGGGTTCGCGTTTATTTTTTAGAACTGGGAACAGCAAGGGTATTGGAAAAGTGACTAGAATAGCCAAAGTTCTTGAGGATTTAGTTCCCCCTTTCGACTTTAAAATGAGATGTCAAAACTAGTTTGCAACTTGGTAAATGCTGTTGAAGGTGTCTCAAGTGTTTTTATCTATTCGCGTCCCCTTTGAAATTCAGCTGTATTTTCTGCTCTAAAACGTCGAAATAATTGTCTTGTTGAAACGAAAAAAAATCTGCAAACTGTGTAATTATTGCAACATTGACGAAATTGAGTTAATGGCCCAATATTATTTCTTATTGCGTTTGATTTATTTGATATTTTAAGTGTTGACTTTGCAGTGCCAAATTTCCATTTGTATTATTTTTAAACTGACGTAGTTTCATTCAAAGCTCAAAATTTTATAGAGGATCACATGTATATGAGCGGTGGATTCACTAAACTTTAACTAAACAAAAACGACTAAATAGCCATAGGCGCGTATAGGTTTGCCTGAAGACATAAGATCTCCGGCTTGCATTTTTAGGGAAGCACTCTTCTTTTCTTTTCTTCTTTTAGAATTCAAATAAGAAAAATTCAAAAGCAATGAAAATGGGGCTTTATTGTTATATTTTAATGTAGAACCAAATAGAACATTTACTGATAAAAATTGAGTTTATGTTGCCTAAGTCCGAAGTACTGAAAATTCTGTTAGTTGTGTTATGGTATGTTTACCAACCGTTTCTGAAGAAATTAATGAAATGACGCTTAAAATAAAGTAGACTTTAAATTTTATGAAAAATCTACTTTCCTTTATTCGTCGTTTAAGTTCTTTGGGTTTAGCTTAGCCTAACGTATTTAATTTAGCTTAGTAAAAACTTGCATTCAATAATTAACATAAAGTTACGAAAATGTCGATTCATCATGGATCTGCGTTTATATGGACACCATGGGTGGTTTCATATAGTTTTTGTAAGATTCAAATTTGGCTTGTGCAATTTCATTGCTTTTTTTTAACCAACATTTTTTTTAAGCGTGAATAGAAATGTGACGAAGCGTTGTGGTTTCTCAGAATAAGGAAAAATACGTTTCCGTACTTTTGTCTTTGGATGGCATTTTAAATCCCCAACCGTCGATCTTTTTCCTTTTTTTTTAATTCCCGGTAAATAATCTGAACGTTTTAAATGAGTCTTGTGCAAAGGGCTTCAATGCTAGTTTCCAGTATGTACGTTCGACGTAAAGCCTAAACAGAAAGTGATGAAGAATTTTATAAAAAAAAAAAATGTATTTTTACCCAAGACTGTATTATTTTTTTGCTGGAAATTTGGCAACACGGATACGATGGTAGTTTTTTCAAATGTACTCGTGGAAGGTCCCCTCTCAAGAAATTTAAGATTACTAGTCATAAAAATTTATGTAATCAAAAATTGATTTTGTTTGCTCTTTATTTCTTTCTTCTTCATTTAGACATTTCCCTGGAATACTCTATAATTTTGTAATGAGCTCTTTGGAGAACGAGTTCTAGAGAAATAAGATGTGCTAAAAGCAATGAAATGTAGAGAAAAAAAATTAGTAAAAAATCTGTAAGGAACCCATAAATTACTATATGCTTCCCTCTTTATTTGGATACGAATAATTTTATCCACAGCAACATTGCTAGTACTCGACAAGCTTTAATATAAAAAACTATCAGAAATTAAACTAAAAAAAAAGTTTTTTCAGCTGAAAGTAAGGAGCCGCATTAAAACTTAAAACGAACAGAAATTATTACGCATATGAGGTGGATGCCCTCTCCTCAGTATCTCGCTCTTTACGCTAATATATTTTTTTGAATTTGTCAAAAGCTTATTAAACGGTCCTTGTGCATCAGAAGTCATTCTTAAAACAAGCCTTTAACATAATTTTTTTTTTATACTGTCATAATTGCACATGGTTTATTTGTTTTTTATTTTTTAATAGTTTGTCTCTGGTTTCTTAATCCCTCTTGACACTTTTTATTCAGTCTTGTTCTCTCCTTTTAATAAGGCGTATACATAACTTAGCATTTGAGAAATAAAATATTATTTCATTTGATCAACAAGGATACCTTAAAGTTCCGATTTTTCTCTTCTTTTTCTTCTCTGCTTAATATGACAAAGCTGTGTTTTTGCATATGCTTCAAAGCAATAATTTTGTAAATAAATGAGCACTGGATTTAACAGAAAAGACACTTCTATAAGTCATTGTTTTAACGATATTTAATGTCTTAAAAAAAAGAAGAAGCCTGTAAAGAAATTCACTGGTTATATTCTTCAAGAAATAAAATAAAATTTGTGGTGGGAAAATCGTATTTTATTTTGTCTCCGTGTTATATTGAGACAAGTTTTCATGGTCGCGTCTTATTAGAACTTTTACGCTGTCTTTCGAGTCTTTTTATATTTTGAATTGGACTATTAATCGGAATAAATTGTTTTTTGCAAGTCTTTTTCTATGTTTTCTTTTGTAGAACGTCTAAATAGGGGTTTAATATCCATTCCACTCTTAAAGAATGATGTGGTAGAGACGGGGTGTATGTGTGAGTGCCTCAGGTGGTCTAGATCTGTGACGATTTTATAATGGGAGAAAACTGCTTTTTGACCGACTTTACCTCTGGAGAAAATTTATTTCTACAGACATTTGTGTTGGCCATACACGCAATCAGTTTTTGTAGTACAAAAAAAAATTGTTTGCTGGGAACAAAGTGGAATCTTGCTTATTTTAAGTTTCGTTGTTAGTTTGGATAATTGAGAGGCTCGTAGGACAGCTGAAGCATGCAAATAGGGCTGTAGAACAAAGAGGTTTTTGCGCTGTTGTCAGTTAAAACATAATTTTGTTTTCAAATGGATATATATTTTCTTAGCGACAAGAATCGTCTCTTTGATTTCCTGGTTAGATACAGATAACAAAACTTGACATAAAAATGAAATATGAATTGAAAAAAAGGGGCCAGATGCTGAAATTACGTAGAAATAGGATAAGAACTGCAAACAATCTAACAGGGTAACATCTTGATGCAGAAGAATATTGTTTAAAACGGAGAGTAAGATGGGAGAAAATCAATTATTAAAATGCTCAGTAGCAAAGGATACCAAACTGCTTTACAGCTGTGTGCGCGGCTGTAAATTGGGGACTAAATTGAGCCTTTGGAGAAAACTAACCGGGAAAGCCTGGTTTTATGGGATTCAGAAAGTATATCTCGGATTCTGTGACTAACCAATGGAAACAGCACAAACCAAACCGAATTTAGCCCTTGTCTCTTTTAAACGGTGTAGCTCATTCTCTTTTTTAACTTCGAAAATGAACAAGATTGTGTGTTATTGAGATTCTCTTTAGGTTACCAAAATGTTGAGGCTATCAGCAAAAATCCCGGATAATTTATCAGCAAAAGTCTTAAACAATGATCTAGGGATGTCAAATGGGACAAATGCTGGTAATCGTGTTTCACGAACTTTGTTTTCGACGTCCAAAGCTAAAATAGTTGTAAACCATGGGGGTTGAGAGCACTAACTGGTGGTAGGGATGGGAGAGGCAGAATTCATATATTTGTTTTTTTTTTTAGAGACCAACTTTCGCTCCCAATCTTGTCAGTTCCTCGTAGTCTTTGCGTTTTATGTAATAAATCACCAGAATGATCATTTTAAATAAAAAGAATTAAAAAAGAAAAAAAATTGTTTTGGCTCAGGCAAACAAAAGGTAATGCCTTATTTACGAGAAGGGGTTGCATCTCGGAAAAAAATACTGTTGTATTAATTGAAGATGCAGAATATACCACCTCGTATTGCCACGGTATTCTTGATATACCACTACCAGACGGTTTTACTGACATTCCAACACTGTCGCTTATCTCTTTTTACACCAGTGATGAGCCGCCAAGTTAGAAGGAGAATTAAGTCCGCAGCAATGAAATAAAAGACTTGAAAATTTCTGAATGAAGAGCTGAAGAGAGGAGATGATAAGGCCTTGATACTAAAACTTATACTATGCTGGGGTTGTAGCAATAAAAATTTTATGGCCGTCCTAATAGCGGTAATGAAGATTGATCGCGTCAAGTCTAAGATTATACCTTAAAACTGCGAATTTACACCTTATAAGTTCTCCGATAGCGCCGCTTATAGCGCCAAAGATTGTGCCATCGAGCCCTGCGCCACAACAATGGGGAGTGAAGTAAATTTGTAACCGCGCCACCCTCAATTATTGAGAGAAAATAACATGTGTAGCCATATAAATGTGACCTCTTTTCTTCGAGCGATCTGAAGATCAGATTCCCCGGGAACGTCCTTGGAGATTTTGCGAACTAATTGCCTGTTACTAGACTAGATGCAGACATATAAAGTGAAATAAACACAGGTAAAAAACAATAAATTTATTGGGACTTACATATTTAGGTGCACATCAGTGAGTCACTTCAAACGACAACAATGGTGACAGAGGTACAACAATCAAAGAATTGTTACGGTCGTACGCCGAGTAATTCTGTCTAAGCGGTCCTGATTCTCAAATACGAATACCTTCAAAAAGCACTTTTACCCCACTACCAAACGCAGTTCGTTCGTCCTGCGCTGTAAGGACTGGCTCGCAATTGGCTCACGTGGCCCAAGGATGCGAACCCTCGTCCAATAATACGTCTTAAATATTTTTGATGATTCAAACGTTCACACGGCTCTTATAGTTTAAACTTCCTCAGAAATATTGTGCGTAGCATTTTTTTTGTTACTAATTATCTTAGCGAAATTCAAACCGACTAGCGTCGTTGTTTGACTGAAGCTAGAATGCAATTTCTCTTTTTGCTGATTAAGAATTTAGACTCTTGGAAGCAGTATTTGAACTCAATTAGGGGACGTTTAATTTCTGTCCGAATCATCTTTAGAAGGAAAGAATCTTTGTATTTTAAATATAAAGCTTAGGATATTAGCCCCAGGGGCCGGGACTTTGTCCACACTCCAGGTTTCCAAGACGATACTGACTATATTGATTGCAACAATAAAAGGATAAACTTCCAGTAAGAAAAGAAACTGCGGATACCTACGCAAAATCTTTGCCAATCCATCTTTGGTGCATATTGTAGGCTTGAAAAATATCAAAAAAACGACAATACAAAACTGTCAAAACAGAAAACCTAAAGACGAAAGCCATGGAGAACAGAACAAACAAACATCGAATCAACCCAAAAGATACATTAATAGTAGTAATGCTTCTTGTTTCGTCAATAATAGAAGTTAAGATTACCAAAATTTTTCTATTCATCTTGTCAGACTTTCAACTTTTCGTTTGTTAGCATATGTATCTAATTTACTTGTGCTGTTTCAGTGATTAGAATAAAAAAACAAGTTTTTTCAGTGCTGAAAACTTTAGCGTAAAGATCAAGGTTTTTAGGAGGGGGAAACCCCTTCATATGTGCAATAATTTCTGTTCGTTTTGAGTTTTAATGTTGCTGCTTTCTTTGAAGGAGTCTAATAATTTTTATAAGAATTATCAAAAATATAAATATAATTGAAATCAGGAATCATATTAGAAGTGAGGTATCGGGGTGAATTGAACCTGCCTCCTCTTTTATCCTAATTTATAAAGTCCAATGCAATTAGTTTATACTTGGATCCGATCACAGTCGTCAAAAAAATGAATTAATGAAATTATAAAGGTTAGTAGAAGAACATTCATCTCCCCTTAGGTTTTATGCCCCCCCCCCCCAATTAAAAAAAAATATAAGGAAATTAAAAAGGTTAATAAAAAATAAAGAAGGGGTAAGCCAAAACTGATGATTTATCCTGCACCCCCTATTGGAGGAGGGAAAATCATCTCAGCTGATTCCAGAGAAATCCTAACATGATAAAACAATGGTACACACATCGTTTTCTTCAATAAGAATTAAGACACTGTAATTAGAATTGGAACTAAAAACATTTAATTTAGTAATTAAAATAACTAATAATCATTAATTGTCAGTATTTTAAACATTAAATCCAGTTATATTCTTGTTGAATTGTGTCAACAATTGTATTACAACACTAAATCCTTGGTTATGATCACTGGGTCTCTTATTGATTTCGTTAAAGAATAAAGTCATTTTTTTTTTTTTTTTACTTATATTATAAATATTTAGCTCCCAACATGCAGGCAGGATTAAATAAGGTAGAACAGAGTATTTTGGAAGACAGTATATTAAGATAGAGTCTCTCTCCATTTTACTGAGTAGATCCATAGCTATGTTTAATAGACTTTCACTTGATAAGTTTGTACAGTCTATTTCTGACTAAATTCTTTAAATGCTTTTGCCTCCTACATCCCCAAAAGCCCTCTTCCTTGTTATTTATACCATTTACCTAATCCACCTCCTCATTGTGTTATTATTTACTAGTTTAATTTCTTTTTAAATTCTACTAGTTCTTTATAAGTTTCTAATGTTTGTGACATATCTAGTTATGAATCTGTCTTTTTTTCTTGATCAATGTACCATATTTCTCCTTTTTTTTTGCAGTATTTGTTTCGAGTCGATTGTGAATTGGCCTTTTTTGACTTAGGATAAGTCATTTTCTTGCAAATAAATCTTATCTAAGTGTACACATACCAGGAGCGTCCATTCACAAAACTATAGGGAGGGGAGGTGGGACTAAATATGTTTCTCAAAATCTAGAGGGTAATTTTGTTGTTTTTCGATTGTCCATGCCACTCTCCACAACCCCCCCCCCCTCCCCCGCCAATCGAGTGTCTAACACAGATCCATCTTGAGGAGTGTAGAGGGGTGAGGGAGTGTATCTGCGCAAAAGCACAAACAAGATACTTTGAATAATTTGGCGAAAGCACTCCCATTTGTTTTGAGGGGGATCTAATTTGTCAGAAAAAAGAAAAAAAAGTTGAGTTTTCTGAAAAGTATGAGGAAATTTGCAAGAATCCCCACTCCCCCTTGGTAAGAGAATCTCATAAATATATTTGTCTCAAAACTTCTGTGTTGTTTTTGGGAGGAAGGTTCTTTAGATTAACCAGGCTCAAAGACCAATTAGGGGAGGATAACAAGTTTGGGTATATCCTGATAAAAGCAAATTTTAAAGTATTACAGTTTAACCCAGACAAACCTAATTACCTTGTCCTTGTTTGTTTACGATTAGGCCTATAGTTTTCTATATTGTATAAGTGTTAAGCAATGACTATGCACTGCATACTTACTGTTTTTGGTGGAAATAAATAAAGTAATATGAAGGATAACAAAATAATAAGAAAAATAATAATATTTATAGTATTACAGATATATATATATATATATATATATATATATATGTATTGAATAAACAATACCATAATATATTAATATAAAAGGTTAAATAAAAGATTGATAAAATAATTAAAGATAAATAAACAAAGTAAAAACTAAAAAAATTACCTCAGGCGATAGGTTGCTGAGCTTTATCGTAGGCTTCATCATTCCAATTTTCTTAAAGGCCTTTTGGCAGTTTAATCCACTCATAATTTTTTTTAACTCTTTACGCTAGATTTTTGATCCTCTACAATTTTCACAACTTTATTACCATCAAAAACTACTTTGCCAGATTTCTCTATCAGGTTTTTTTTCAATTAAAATAGAATCACCACTAGCACCATCTACATTATTTTCGTGAGGTTTATCCTTTGTCCTTTTGAAGTTTGTTTTTTGTCTTTTTCTTGAGGCCCTTTATTAGGTGTGTTTGTGTCATTTCAAATAGGGATTTGCTCACTAGCACTGTTCACAACAGGTTTTTGAACTTCTTCAACTTTGTTTTCCTTATTCACTTCACCACTCACAGATATTTTAGAACTACATTCAACTGAAGAAGGTTAAGGGAGCACCTGTTCAAACGGAGGTTCATTCACTGTTGTCAAAGTCTAAGACTGATGGTCTAAGACCATCAATTTTATTGACGTTTACCTTCTAACATTTGGCACTTTGTATTTTTCACATTGTTTTGTAAAACCTGTACTGGTGAGCCAACACTACTTTGATACACCATTGGAGGATATTTTTGTTAAATATGCACATGGATTTGTCCTAGAAGCGTTGAATCTGAGATGGATGAATGGGAGTTTGTGACATTGGACTTTGCTGTGAAGTCCCTACACTCAAAACAACAGAGGCCGGAGTTAGTGGGGAAGGCCCTAGAGACTGCATTGGGGCATAAGAGCTCACTTAGTGCATTATCTGAAAGTTCAAGTTAAACAATTTAAAATAAAAATGAAGAAAAAGAAGAAACAAAGAATTAAAAAAAAAACAATAATTAGCTTCATTCGACGTTGCACTTTGATCTAGAATTATCTTGCTGGGGAAGTTATCCCTAAAAGTTTCTCTGATGGCTCTTTCAAAAGAAGGTTCAATAGTCACCTAAAATCTTGATAAAGGACTAGTGACAAATCAGATATCTAACAACACCTAGCACCGCATATTTTGGAATGAAAAATAAATAAATAATTATCTACCCTACATACTAAAATCATGCTACATACTAAAATCCTAGCGATAAATTTGAAGTTTGGAATCCTTTCCCGAAGGCCGCTAGCTTGTGCCTTCGACTTCACATCGGTGTTCTTTATCTGTTTTGTTTCGTAAATGGCTGAAACTATTGACTGCTTGTATGGTTCCAGCCCTTGCAGTTTACCGAGTCCGTGATAAGTTTTGGAGCTTAAGGCTGTTTTCAATCGAAGAGAGTTTTCCTTTAAGGGTGGTAAAATGCTTTGTAGATGAAAAGAAGAATACGTACATTTCATCAAGGATGTTGAAAAGCTCAACTATCCAAAGAAATGAATTGCCACTATGTTCGATAACAATATTTAGTCTGTGGGCCTGTCAGGGGATATAGGGCACACGGCGATCAAGAAGTTCCGGCATTTCCTGCTCGGCTCTATTAAATTGACCGGACATCGCACTTGCATAGTCACAAGACTGGAAAGCTAGTTTAAATAGAGGAATTCCTCGCCTTGACAATGTTCCTGTTATACTGAAATCCTGTTATACAATGTGTCCTGTTATGCTAAAAAAGAAATAAAAGTATATATGTTATATACAGAGTTATTGTAGCTGAGTTTGCTTCTTTGCCCTTAATGGGATAAAGCTTCTGCATTACTTTGAGGTTATTTCCATACTGATTTCTACACTCTAATTATAGATTTTTAGTTGAGTAGTATTTGAGGGACCTTCTATAATTCCTAGTTTAGGTCTTTCTCTCTGGGTATTCTCACCAGCGCCATCTTCTTTTTCATCTAGATTGGCTCGCCATCTATTGTGCCATTTTCATATAGCACCATCTTTGTTGCCATCTGTGTATCTGTTTCTTCTGAATAAGCGAAGTTAAATAGTTGCCAGATTTAGACGGTGGATTTTGGTACAACAACAGATCATATTGATTCAGCTGTTTTTCGCGCATTTTCGGCGATATAATTCGAGCTACATTTTTCGGAGATAGCCTGTGCAGAAGTGAGCAACAACGAACATTCAAGAGGCCGTGCAGTACTAGCGGGATTTTTTATCCTTAAACTGCTGGGATAAGGTGATTCGTGTGTTGCACTTCCCATAGGTCTTATCTACCGCTAAATCTTTAAAGCTTGTAACGCCGGTGTTGCCAAATTGAACTGAAGGTTTGCTGATAAAATCTTTGCCAAAATAAATAGCATAAATATGGTAGAACTCTGCCCACGTTGCAAGAAAAATGTAACGAGAGCTCAAGGAGGAATTCAGTGCCGAGACTGCCTAAAATGGCTCCACTTTGGCTGCGTAGGCCTTGCGTATAATAAAGAAGCTGCTGACAAACTCCGAGGACAATGGCAATTCTATAGTTGCAAATCTTCTAGCAATGACGAATATAAAGCAACTCCTCCCCCTAAAGCACAAAATACTAGAGGGACTCCGAGAGAAGAATCCACCAAAAGTCATGGTCCCTTGGTAAGCCAGCCTACGAAGCCCAAAAAGATTCCTTTGAGCACAAGTTTCCCAATTAACAACACAGAATGCAGCTACTGTCACAAAGATGTCGACATTGCCACCTATTTCTTCTGCTTTTTCTGCAACGTGTGGGAACATGCCTCTTGCCGAGGTATAAATGCCGATCTCGTGCTGGTCATGAAGAGAGAAGACAACGAGTGTCTCCTGTTTAAATAAGAATGCCTCTCCTGCTCCAAGCGAAAAGTAGCACTTCTACTGCTTCAAGTGCGACAGCTAACAGAAGCTCAACCTCACAGACATCATGAGACAACATCTTCGAATCATAGTGAAAAACCCTTTTGAGACCCAGGATCAAACATAACTTCTTTTCCCAATAAAAAACAGTATATCTTAACAACGGGCAACTTGCATAACTTACAGCCCTTGCTCCCGGGGCTATAGGGGTGGTGTTAGACCTGAGACATTGTTATTCGACCTTTGCTACTATTTTGAACAAAATGGCTGCCTCAAAGTTTTGATCAGATGCATTTGGGGGAAAAACGCGTGGGAGGGGGGCTTATAGGCCTCCGAACACTTTTGAATCTTTGACACTTATGACTAAAACGGGCACTAGACCTTTTTGATTTTCAATCAAATGTCCTCTCCAAAATTTACAGGAACACTCCTTTCCATAAAAACAATAATAAAAGAAATGATAATTCATTGAAGCCTTATGGTTCTTTACTATAGGTAACGCTAGTGTGTTGCCTTTGATATATCTTGAGCTTTACCTTTCTGCCTTAGGTTTTTTCCCTTTTTTCTTATAATTTGGTCTTTCTTTCCACTTTTCTCTAATTTTGCTCAAGTTTTTCCCCACACTGTAGATGGTAGAGCGGAAGCCTTTTCCAAATTTTCGCTTTAACCTCGAAAATTTGTTCACTGGCTGAAAAGGTTTCCCGGATTTCGAACTTTTTTTTGCAGTATCAGGCTGTAATTGGGAGGTTAAAATAATGCTGCCTAGACGATATGAGTCATCCCATTGAATACAGTGGTTACATACTGACTTAAGCCTTGCTGAACGAATTTCCAGCAGCATGACCAATACATTTATTTAATTTAAATATTTATAACAACTATTTCTCATCTTTTTGTTTCAAATTATTCATTTTAAATAAGTTTGCCTCTTTATTTCTTATAAATTTGTACCAATTGACTGATTCTATAGCATGTTTGTCGTATGACCCCCAGCATCCCCAATAAATTAATGAATAAACAAATCATTCAACCTGAAAGTTAGAGTCCTAAGGTTCTTCTTGAAGTCTTAGCGGGCGAGGTCAAGAAGGACATCACCTTTTTTTAACATGGCAATCCCAAGAAACTTTCGTGTAACATTTGGCATGAAACGATGAGTATACGGGCTCCTTATTTATTTTATGACATCAATCTAAAACAAGGCAAAAGATAAAAAAAATTACAGGAGTAATAATAATATCATAAATGGAAAGGATTCAAAGTGAATAAATAAAACACGAATAAAGAAAACATAAGAAATTTTTTTTTTAAAACAACAAGGGCAAAATATCATAATAAAGACAGACAGCCCCACTAACACTGTAACCCCCCGCCATAGCAGGAATAAGAAAAATTACATACAATTAACAATTTTCGGCCATTTAATAAAGCATTTAAAAATTTTTTGTACTAAAAATCCAGGGTAGGGCTCTGACCTTGTTGATTGGCGGCATTATTGTTTGTAAGCGTAGATACAGCATCAATACTAGACATTAAAAAAATTGTTAATTTTCAAGGACTATTTTTCAGCAGCAATGTTCAAAGATTGTCTAGGTTATAACACTTGAACTAGTAAATTGGAGGGCATTGATGGCCCAAGTATAATTAGCTTTCCATGGGCAAAGGAGGGGAGAGGAACAGATAAAATTGCGCTGATTTCAATTTCTGCAGGAATGTTTAATCAAGAAAATGTATTTTATTGAAAAATGAATTTATTCATTTACATTAATATCTATTGTATGTTAGTTTGCACTGATTGTTTATTTAATTTCTGTTAATTTTAATTTTATTAATTTTAAGTTTCATTTGTACTTCAATAGCAACTTGATTTCCATATTCAATCTAAGCATTACTCGCTTTAAGATCTATTTATTCATTTATATTATTAGTTGTTGTATGTTTTTTGCTATGATTGTTTATTTCATTTCTGTTCGTTTTGAGTTTCTTTTATTCTTTAATAGTAATTTATGGTCGTTTTGAGTTTGAATTTTAAGAGGTATTTGTATCTGCTGAGCTTAAGTTTAAAATGGCCTTTACGTTTCTTTGAAAAATTTATTTTTGGGAAAGTTTTTTTTAATTAATTTTTGTTCGTTTTTGATTGCAAAAAGTTTCAAGTTTTTAAAAATTCCTTATTTCAAAATCAAACTTTTTTTTTCAAAGAACTCAAATGTTCATCAAAGTATTAAAACTGGTATCAAAGTAACAATATCAAAGTGAAACAATGGGTTTGTGTCAACCTCGGAGTTTTTATTATCTGATGTTTGAACTATTTTTAACAAAATAGCTATCTCAAAATTTTTATCAGATGGGTTAAGAGAAAAAAAGGCGTGGGTTGGGGGCTAAGTGCCCTTCGGTCTCTTTTGAATCTTTAAAAGAAACTAGAACTTTCTATTTTCAATCAAATGAGCCCTCTCTGAAGTTTATACGAGCATCCCTTCTATAAGAACCATATACACCCCCAGATTATAACTTACAACGCCTGTCCCTGGGCCCCGGGGGTTGTGTCGACCCCGTAAATTTAATATCTGATGTTTGAACTATTTTTAACAAAATAGTCACCGCAAATTTCCATTCAAATGAGCCCACTCTGAAATTTTTATGAGCATGCCTTTCATAAAAACCATATACGGCCCCAGGATATAGCTTATAATGCCTGCCCCCTGGACCCTGGGGGGTTGAGTCGACACCAGAGTTTTTGTTATTTGACCTTTGAACTATTTTTAAAGAAATGGCTATCTCAAAATTTTTATCGGATGGGTTTGGGGAAAAAAGGGTGTGAGTGGGGGAATAAGTGCCTTCTGTCTCTTTTGAATCATTAAAAGGGAACTAGAACTTTCTATTTTTAATAAAATGAGCCCTCTCTGACGTTTATACGAGCATCCCTTCTGTAAGAACCATATATACCCCCAGAGTATAACTTAAAAAGCCTGTCCCTAGGCCCTGGGGGGTCGTGTAGACCCCGTAGTTTTAATATCTGATGTTTGAACTATTTCTAACAAAATTGTCACCGCAAATTTTATCGGATGGGTTTCTCCATCCAATAAACCCAAAGGCGTGGAGGCGGGAGGGACTAGTTGCCCTCCGATCTTTTTTTACTCTGAGAAAGTGAACTAGAACTTTTAATTTCCATTCAAATGAGCCCACTCTGAAGTTTATACAAGCATCCCTTTCATAAGAACCATATACGGCCCCAGGACAAAGCTTACAATGCCTGCCTTCCAGACCCTGAGGGGTTGAGTCGACACCAGAGTTTTTGTTATCTGACCTTTAAGTATTTTTAAAAAATGGCTATCCCAAAGTTTTTATCGGATGGGTTTTAGGGAAAAAAGGGCGTGGGTAGGTGGCTAAGTGCCCTTCTGTCTCTTTTAAATCTTTAAAAGGGAACTAGAACTTTCTATTTTCAGAAAAGAGTATAACTTACTTCCGTTTGAATCCTCTATTCCTCGACCTTTTACATAGTCTGTAGCTAAATTTTGCCTCATTAGGAGGGGGAGGGAGTTGTGCATTTTTTACGGTAAGAAGATCGTATTTAGGGATAGTTCTTAGGAAGAAATAAATTATACCACATTTTCTTTAAAAAATTTTTTTATCTCGGAGTTAGCCTTCATACAGGGTTATTAATTATGAAAGCATTAGAAGTTGTAAAAGTAGGCCTTATATATTTAAACAAATTTACTTGGCTATCCCGAATTTGAGCCGAATATGTTTTCCGTAAAATTTCCTTTGCCTAACTAACAGGTTTGCAAAACCGTAAAAACTTCCTAAAACTGCAGTTTAAAATATTACGCCCACTTAAAATATTACACGGGTGAAGGGACCAGAATAATAATTGTGAGGGAGTGCTGGGTGAGTACGTTTGAGGATAAAGGGTGGTATGACAAATACAATTCTCAGATAAAAAGAAAAGAACTTAAATTTTACACACCGAATGAAACAAAAATTTAAATGGTAAGAATTCCTGGCAAAAAGATCAATTTCTTCAATATATTATGCGCTCAAATATTAAGTATCAAACATTAATACAGTATGTCCAAAACCGAAAATAGCAAAAGAAAACCAAATTTAAACTTATGATTCGGTTTTCAAAACAATTCTCTTTCTTTAGCAGTTCAATTTCAATATCCAGAATCTAACTGAGCGTTCCGTTAAACAACTTCAAGTATAATTCTTGGTTAATTTTGTCAAGATACTTGACCACGAATGATGTAAATTTAAGAATCTTATAGCATTTGGAATACTGCATTCGAAATTATTAAATCTAAATAAAAGAAAGTGATACTTTTGTGAAGATATAAAGAACCGTCTATAATTAAATTGTATCGGTCTGGTTCTTATGCAAAGTAAAACAGGAGACGAAGATTGACGAACAAGAGAGTAGTGAAAAATTATGGTATGTAAAGTAATGTTTGCTAGGGATAGTCACTAGGGGTTGAGTGATTTTCGGGGAAATTTCGGGGATTCGGGGAAAAATAATTTTTTTCGGAGAGACACATAGATTTTCGGGGAAATCCCCGAAAATTCGGGTATAGTGGAAGCCCTGGTCTAGCAAGAATTCTATGTCTAGAAACGTGTCTAGCCAGAATCCAATGTCTAGGCAACGACCGTTCACATGTAAAATTCGGTGCTTAGCTAAAACTACAAATTTAGTTTCAAATTGTCATTTCTAGCCAATCAACAGAGCTTATGCGGGCAAAAATTTCAAATATTATAATCCCTATTTTTACTGTCACAAGCTAATGGATGAGATAAGCAAAACAATTGCCTTAGCGTGCTTCATTATTATGTCTGGTGTTGTATATGCCTAAAATGAAAAAAAACAACTAATGAGAAAACAAAAATTAAATTTCAGTTTACAAATGTAAACAAAAATGATGAAAATAGTGGATCTTGACACATTCTGATTGGCTGTAATCGAAAATCCTAGACATTGAGTTCTAGAGGCTAGAACTCAATGTCTAGCCAAGCGCCTTGTCTAGCGTGTCTAGCTAAGCGCCGAATTTTACTTGTGAACGGTCGTTGCCTAGACATTGAATTCTGGCTAGACACGTGTCTAGACATGGGATTCCAGCTAGACACGCTTGTGAACGCCGCTTTATCGAAAGTAATAAAATCCCTTTCTTTTCTATGCTTTTCTACGCTATCTTTTCTAGGCACGATCAGGAAAATAAACCTTTTCAAGTAAGATTTATAAATAAAAAAAAACAGATAGTGAGCGCTTGGCCTCTCCCCATACATGAAACCTTTGAATCTCACGTGTCTTTACTTGGAAAACGTGTACCTTTGTACCATGATGACAAATTCGTATGATTTTGGATCGAATGCCTGTTTTGGCATGTTCAGGCTATTGGTTTTATTTAAGATGCTATTTTATAGTGCAAAAATAACTGCTTCACTCTTTGCAAGAGTACTTTTGATTGTTTCTTTCCCGGAATCATTGAATTAAAAAAAAAAAAAAAACTCGATCGTTGGATTAAAATAGAGAGCCCAAATAAGTTATCTCTTTCACTAGTCTGACCTCTTTCTATTTGTTACAAACTTAACGTACTTGTTCTGTATTATTTCTTAGCCTACTAGAACCATGGTTTTAGCTATTTCATTAGAGTTTACAAAAGTTTAGGCCACCGTAGCATAGAATCTTCAAAACTATGTTCAAGCTGTAGATTCAACTTTGAAATAAGAATCTAAAGCGGTTGATTTTGCCCGTAATCTTTCTGTTATCTATTTAAAGTGCTCTAATTCTAATTCTCAGTGTCTCCACTTACTTTTTTTTCTCTTTACATAATTTTTGGTAATGCGATAACTAGTGATTTCTCACCCCCTTTTTTTTAGCTGACTACCAATTTCTGTTTATTTAATTTCTGTTCGTTTTGGGTTTCATTTATTCTTTAATAGTAATTTCTGGTCGTTTTGAGTTTGAATTTTAAAAGGTATTTGTATCTGCTGAGCTTAAGTTTAAAATGGCCTTTACTTTTCTTTGAGAAACTTATTTTTCGTGAAAAAAATTTTTAATCAATTTTTATTCGTTTTTGATTGCAAAAAAATTTCAAGTTTTTAAAAATTCCCTATTTCAAAATCAAACTTAAAAAAAATCAAATATTGATCAAAGTATCAAAACTGATATCAAAGTAACAATATCAAAGTGAAAAAATGAGTTTGTGTCAACCTCGGAGTTTTTATTATCTGATGTTTGAAGTATTTTTGATAAAATTGCTATCTCAAAATTTTTATCGAATGGGTTTGGGGAAAAAGGGCGAGGGGGAACTAGATTAAGCTTCGGTCTCTTTCGACTCTAAAAATGAACTAGAACTTTCTATTTTCAATCAAATGATCCCTCTCTGAAGTTTATACGAGTATCCCTTTTATAAGAACCATATATATCCCCAGAGTATAACTTACAACGCCTGTCCATGGGCCTTGGGGGGTTGTGTTGACCCTGGAGTTTTAATATCTGATGGTTGAACTATTTTTAACAAAATAGTCGCTTGAAATTTGTATCGGATGGGTTTATCCATCCGATACACCCAAAGGCGTGGAGGACGGGAGGGGCTAGCTGTCCTCCGATCTTTTTTCACTCTGAGAAAATGAACTAAAACTTTTAATTTCCATTCAAATGAATCCTCTCTGAAGTTTATACGAGTATACCTTCCATAATAACCATATATACCCCCAGAGAAATACTTACAACGCCTGCTCCGGCCCTGGGGGCTTGTGTCGACACAGGAGTTTTTCTTATCTGACCTTTGAACTATTTTTAACGGAATGACCATACGTAAAGGAGTTTTTATTATATGATCTTTGAACTATTTTTAACAAAATGGCTACCTCAAATTTTTTATCAGATGTATTTGGGGAAAAAAGGCTTTGGGGCCAGTTGCCCTCTGATCACTTTCGACTCTTAAAAAGGGCACTAGAACTCTCGATTTCGAATCGAATGAGCCCTTTCCTATTGTATGTTTGTTTGCATTGATTTTTTATTTAATTTCTGTTCGTTTAAGTTTCATTTGTACTTCAATAGGAAAATATTTTTTTCGTCTTAAGCTTTATTTTCATATTCAATCTAAGCATTACTCGCTTTAAGATCTATTAATTCATTTATATTATTACTTGTTGTATGTTTTTGCTCTGATTGATTGATTGTTCGTTTTGGGTTTCATTTATTCTTTAATAATAATTTCTGGTCGTTTTGAGTTTGAATTTTAAAAGGTATTTGTATCTGCCGAGCTTAAGTTTAAAATGGCCTTTACTTTTCTTTTAAAAACTGGTTTTTCGGAAAGTTTTTTTTTTATTAACTTTTTTTCATTTTTGATTGCAAAAAATTTCAAGTTTTTAAAAATTCCTTATTTCAAAATCAAACTAAAAAAAAATCAAATATTCATCATAGTATCAAAACTGATGTCAAAGTAACAATATAAAAGTGAAAAAATGGGTTTGTATCAACCTCGGAGTTTTTATTATCTGATGGTTGAACTATTTTTAACAAAATTGCTATCTCAAAACGTTGATCGGATGGGTTTGGGGAAAAAGGGCGTGGGGGGACTAGATTAAGATTCGGTCTCTTTTGACTCTTTAAAAGTGAAATAGAACTTTCTATTTTCAATCAAATGAGCCATCTCTGAATTTTACACGAGTATCCCTTCTATAAGAACCATATTTATCCCCAGATTGTAACTTACAACGCCTGTCCCTGGGCCCTGGGGGGTTGTGTTGACCCTAGAGTTTTAGTATCTGATGGTTGAACTATTTTTAACAAAATGGTCACCTGAAATTTTTATTGGATGGGTTTATCCATCCGATACACCCAAAGGTGTGGAGATCGGGAGGGGCAAAGTTTTCCTCCGATCTTTTTTCCCTCTGAGGAAATGAACTACAACTTTAAATTTCCATTCAAATGAACCCTCTCTGAAGTTTATACGAGCATACCTTCCATAAGAACCATATATACCCTTAGAGCAATACTTACAACGCCTGCTCCGGCCCTAGGGGGCTTTGTTGACACAGGAGTTTTTCTTATCTGACCTTTGATGTATTTATAACGAAATGACCATACGTAAAGGAGTTTTTGTTATATGATCTTAGAAATATTTTTAACAAAAGGGCTACCTCAAATTTTTTATCACATGTATTTGGGGAAAAAGGCTTAGGGGGCAGTTTCCCTCTGATCACTTTCGACTCTTAAAAAGGGCACTAGAACTCTCGATTTCCGATCGAATGAGCCCCCTTTGAAGTTTATACGACGACCCCTTCTATATGAAGTGCCTCTTGGAAAAAAATAAATGGAGTGTGGGGGGAGACTAGCTGCCCTCCAATCACTTTTGACTCTTAAAAAGTGAATTGCAACTTTCAATTTCCAATCAAATGAGCCCTCTAGGAAGTTTATACGAGCATCCCTTCCATAACAACCATATATGCCCCAGGGCATAACTTACAACGACTACCCCTGGGCCCTGGGGGCCTGTGTTGACACCGGAGTTTTTTGTTATCAGGCCTTTGATTTATTTTTCACAACATGTCCATCTCGAAATTTTTATCTGATGCATTTAGTGCTTGGAGGAGGGGAGGGGGCTAGTTGCCCTCCGATCTCTTTTGACTCTTAAAAAGTGAACAAAAACTTTCAATTTCCAATCAAATGAGCCCTCTCCGAAGTTTATACGAGTATGCCTTCCATAAGAACTGTATATGCCCCTAGAGCATTACTCATAACGCCTGCCTCCGGGCCCTGGGGGGTTGCGTCAACAAAGGAATTTTCTTATCTGACCTTTGAACTATTTTTAATGAAATGGCTATTATAAATATTTTATCGGATGGGCTTGGGGAAAAGGGGTGTGTGTTGGGGAGAGGGCTAGTTGCCCTCAGATATCTTTTGACTCTTAAAAATTGAACTAGAAATTTCAATTTCCAATCAAATGAGCCCTCTCTGAACTTTACACGAGCGTCCCTTTCATAAGAACCATATACGCCCCCAGGACAACACTTACAACGCCTAACCCCCTGGCTCTGGGGGGAGTTTTTGTTATCCAATTTTGAACAATGTCCAAAACACTGGCTATCTCAAAATTTGTAGCTGACGGGTTTGGGGAAAAGAGCGTGGGGGGGGGGGGCTAGTTTAACTTTCTTGACTCTTAAAAAGTGAACTAGAACTTTCATTTTCCAATCAAATGAGCCTTCTATGAAGTTTATACGAGCATCCCTTTCATAAGAACCAAACATGACCTTAGGGCATAACTTAGAACGCCTTTCCCTGTGCCCTGGAGGGTTCTATTGACACCGGATGTTTTCTTATCCGACCTTTGAACTATTTTTAACAAAATATCTATCTCAAAATTTTCATCATATGGGTTATGAAAAAGAAGGCGTGGGGGGGGCTAGCTACCCTCGGATCTCTTTTGACTATTAAAAATGAGCTCGAACTTTCAATATCCAATCAAATGAGCCCTCTCTGAAGTTTATACGAGCATCCCTTTCATACGAACAATATATGCCCCGGGGTAGAGCTTAAAACGCCTGCCCCCAGGCCCAGGGGGTTGTAACGACACCTGAATTTTTGTTATCTGACTTTTGAGCAATTTTTAACTTAATGGCTATCTCAAAATTTTATTGAATGTATTTGGAAAAAAGGGGCGTGGGGGTGGGCTAGTTGCCCTCCAATCTCTTTTGACTCTAAAAAACTGAACTAGAACTTTCAATTTCCAATCAAATGAACCATCTCTGAATTTTTTTACGAGCATCCCTTCAATAAGAACCATATACTCCCCCAGGGCATAACTTACAACACCTGCCCTAGGGCCCTGGGGGCTGTGTTAACCCCTGAGTTTTCGTTATATGGTCTTTGAAATATTAAAAAAAAAACATCTCAAAGTTCTTATCGGATGAGTTTTAGGAAAAAGGGCGTGGAGGGGGGGGGAGGGGCTAGGTGCCCTCCAATCTCTTTTGACTCTTAAAAAAGAACTAGAACTTTCAGTTTCCAATCAAATGAACCCTCTTTGAAGTTAATACGAACATCCCTTCCACAAGACCCATATATATCCCCAGGGCATAACTTACAACGTCTGCCCGCGGGCCCTGGGGGGTTGTGTCGACACCAAAATTTTTGTTATATGATCTTTGAACTATTTTTAACAAAATAGCTATCTTAAAATTTTTATTGGATGCATTTGGGAAAAAAAACTTTGGGGGGGGGGGGGCGCTGGTTACCCTCCAATATCTTTTGACTTTTAAAAAGTGAACTAGAACTTTCAATTTCCAATCAAATGAGCCCTCTCTGGAGTTTATACGAGCATTCCTTCCACAAGGACCATATATGCCCCTAGGGCATTACTTATAACCCCTTGCCCCTGAAGACTGTGGGGGGAGTATTCTGCTCAAACATATAATTTCCAGAACTTTCAATTACGTTGAACAAAATGGCTATATCAAAATTTTGATTGGATGAGTTTGGGGAAATGGTGGGCGTGTAAGGGGTGTCAGTTGCCTTAGAATCACTTTCCACTATTAAGAAGGGAATTAGCCATTTAAATTTCCAATCGAATTAACCCTTTTTGAAGTTTCTACGACAACGTTATCTATACAAAACCTTATTTGCCCCAAGGGCATAAATTACAACCCTTGCCCTGAGGGCTGTGGGAGAGTTGTCATCCTCAAAGACCTAATTTCCAGAACTTAAAACTACGTTCAATAAAATGGCTATCTCAAAATTTTGATTGGATGTGTTTGGGGAAAAGGCGGCCGTGAGAGGGGGGTAAGTTGCCCTCCAATCACTTTCGACTATTAAGAGGGCACTAGCCTTTTGAATTTACAATCGAATGAGTCTTTTTTGAAGTTTCTACGACAACGCCTTTTATAAAAACCTTATATGCCCCCAGGGCATAATTTAAAGCCCTTGCCCTGAGGGTTGTGGGGGAGTGTCCTCCTCGAATACATATTTTCTGTCTGGAAATCAACTACGCTGAACAAAATGGCTATCTCAAAATTTTGATTGGATGTGTTTGGTGGAATGATGGGTGTGGGGGGGGGCTAGTTGCCCTCCAATCACTTTCGACTATTAAAAAGGACACCAGCCCTTTGAATTTCCAATTGAATGAGCCTTTTTTGAAGTTTCTACGACAACGCCTTCTATAAAAATCTTATATGTCCCCAGGCCATAACTTAAAACCCTTGCCCTGTGGGTTGTGTGGTGGGGGGGGTGTCCTCCTCAATGAAATATTTTCTATCTGGAAATCAACTACGCTGAACAAAATGGCTATCTCAAAATTTTGATTGGTTGTATTTGGGGGAATGATGGGCGTGGGGGGGCTAGTTGCCCTCCAATCACTTTCGACAATTAAAAAGGGCACTAGAACACTTGATTTCCAATCGAATGAGCCCCTTTTGAAGTTTCTACGACTACCCCTTCATGTGAAGTGCCTCTGGAAAAAAATAATAAATAAATAAATAATAATAATAAACATTGGAGCCGTAACACCTTTACTATAGGCAACACTATAGCGTTGCCTCTGATAGTGTTAATTCTGACTTTGATTAGTTTCTTAACCTGCGTCATTGCTGCCATTTTTTCTAACTAATTGTGTTAGTTTGTTGTGAACACATTTTATGGCCTCTAAGCATTTCTATCTCGTATTTTAGCGGAAATCTGCACCTCAAACATTCTGGAAGATGCATTTTTTGTATTAAACACCAAAATCTGATAAAATGTCAAGTTTCGGAGAGTTCCACCCCTCGCAAGCAAGCTCCGTTGGTATTTTTCGAATCAGCATGGTCGATTTAGGGGGGGGGGAGGTAGGCTAATTCTAGTACCTGCCCCATTCCGTCGTCGTATGTTTTATATTTTCAACACCTGGCACCCGGCCTACCGGGAAAATTTTATTTTGAATGCAAAAGATATCTTGGTGGAAATCTAATCTACATCATCTTTTGTGTTCGAATTTGAGATATATAAAAAGTTAACAGTCAATTGCACTAAAGAACATCTTAATGTTTCAACAATTGGTAGAGTCGTTGTCGAAAGTTGTGATTTTGAAAGTATAGTTCATAAGGGTCCAGGAATAAGGTTCTCTGGCAAAATCGGTAGCGAATCTCGAGCCAATCTCTAGCGAAAACCAAAGAAAGTATCTTATTTCATGTAGTTCTAATCAACCAAAGTATTTCCAGTTCGTCCTTCAATATAAAAAATGAAACAGTGGCTTTTTCATTCGGGATGGTATGAGGATCCCCAGTTCTTAGAATACAATATCGAGAAAGATGCTGCGTTCTTTTCTCTAGTTGTTCCATGAGCGACGAATCCTAAAAATTTCGGTTGGAAGACGGTCTGCCGCAATGGCACAAAATGATGAGCAAAGGAAAAGTGAAGAAAGGAAAACTGGCAAGTCGTTTCTCTTCAGAGTCACATAAAGCAGCTTTATCCTATTTTTGTCACTTTGTCAATAACAGCAGTCATGTAGACTTCCTACTTGATCAGATCTCTCGAACTAAGGTTTTGTAGCACGCAAGTAGATTGTATATGTGGAATTCTACCGGTCCTATAGGAAGATATTTCTACCGGTCCTATAGGAAGATATTTCTACCAGTCCTATTGGAAGACATTTCTACCGGTCATACAGGAAGACATTTCTACCGGTCCTATAGGAAGACATTTCTACCGGTCC
>JAQQPU010004289.1:13021-30044 GCA_029168905.1 Artemia sp. Kazakhstan ARC1039 | reverse complement strand
AGTCTGTATCCATTACTGTTTTCTTTTCCTACACCAAATTTACCTAAGCTGGGATACCATCTATCCTTATTTCTACCAACCTGGGCGTTAAAATCTCCCAGCAATAACATCATATTTCTACCTGGGATCTTGTCTATTTGCTCCTGTAACTGTAAGTAAAATTCATCTGAGTCACTAGTATCTCCATCAGTCGGTTCTACAGGGGCGTATACTACTATAACTGATACCTTGAACTTTCTAGTCATAAAATGAGCAATTAGTATTCTATTATTAATACCTTCCCAGCCTAAACAAGACTTAGCAGCTTCCTTATTCATCATGAGCCCTACTCCCTGTCTATGTAACCCATCCTTCCTGCCTGAGTAAACAAATTCTATATCACCTAATTTCATGCTTCCTACCCCTGGGATATGAGTTTCTGAAACTCCTAATAAATCCAGTTCGAATCGTCCGAATTCATCAGTCAAATGTCGATACGATAGTCATTTTTTAATGTCGTAACATTCCAAGTTCCAATTTTCATGTTCTTTAAATCATTGAAATTTTTTTCGCCTCAGGAAAAGCAATGATCCCGGATACCAGTGCAGGACGGGGATCACATATCTTCTCAAGTCTACACCGAAGTGCTTAAGCCGGCTTAGAACCGGACAGCAAGAAGTCCCTGGGACCTCCATGAATGGAGGCTTTGTGCAACCCTGGGCCCAACTTGGTCACAACATGGTTTTCAGCGCTTGGCGATGCTCTTCTATCAACAAGAGTCGAAATCCTGCACAGACAATCTCAAGCCTATTACCTCCGACTCATTATATATTCATGCCTACAAATATTATGCTACTACGGGGAGGCAACCCGTAATAGATAAATTAGCTAGGAAGAGGTTTTTCAGCCCAAAGACGCCCATCAAAACATACAATCCCAGAAGAATTGTCCATTAGTCAGAATCCCGTGCGAATGCTGTGTCGTTTACTAGGCTATAATTTCCTCGAGGGGCGCCACTCCTCAAGTGGGAATAGAGTTGACCACAAGGTCCCCAGTCTTTCAGGTACCCCGAAAAGGTCGAGGCAGCCCTTTGCAGAGGCCGTTGTCCATAGATCTGGATCTTACGCCCTGCCACAGACGTAACTTACGAATTAACTTACCTAACCAGTTTCTATATTCTTATGTTTTTATTACGTATATTAGGGAGTTCGCTCCCTAGTCAATACCTCGCTCTTTACGCTAAAGTTCGAATTTTGTTCGAATCACAAACCCGTGAATCACAAAATCCGGTTAATTAGAATAGATAGCTAATGTTACTCCTTATTTTCAGTTGAAAAAAAAACTTGTTTTGTTTATTTAATTTCTGATCGTTTTTTAAACAATGCTGGGAAATTTGGCCCCCCTTCATGTAAATGTTCCTTCCTCCAAGGAAATATCCTCCATGGAAAGATCCTCCCCCGTAACCCTTACTCCGACCCTGACCCCCCACTAGAATTTTCTTTTATTTAATTTCTGAACATTTTTGAATTAATGCAGCTTTGATTTTGGCTCACCATAAATGAATAACTAAAACGAAATTTTCATATTAATTTTACTTTTTTGGCTAAATGGCTTTCTCGAAATTTTGTTCTGACGTAACTTACGAATTAACTTATGTAACGAACTTCTATATTCGTATGTTTTATTACTTATATTAGGGAGTTTGCCCCCTAGTCGATACCTTGCTCTTTACGCAAAGTTCGAATTTTGTTCGAACCACAAACACCTGAAACACAAAGGCCGTTTAATTAGAATAGATAGCTCTTTTGAAAGTACTAAAAAAACTTTAGCGAAAAGGGCAAGGTATTGACTAGGGCACGAACCCCCTCATATACGTAATAATTTCTGTTTGTTTCAAGTTTTAATGTTGCTCCTTACTTTCAGTTGAAAAAACTAGTTTTTTTATTTAATTTCTGATTGGTTTTTAAATAATGCTGGGAAATCCGGCGCTCCCTTCACAGAAATGTCCCTTCCCCCAAGGAAACATCCTCCATGGCTGGATCCTCCCCCATAACCCCCTCTTCTGACACCCCCATCAGAAAAAAATCCCTTCTGAAACGTCTTTATACTTCCCATTAACCAATACTATATGGAAACGATGGGCAAAGTTTATAACTTCCAGCCCTTCCCCCGGGAGCTGTGGGGGATTTAGTCATCCTCAAAGACATATTTATTAGATTTTTGACTATGCTGAACAAAATGGCTATCTCAGAATTTTTATTGGGTGACTTTGGGAAAAAGATGAGCGTGGGAGGGGCCAAGTTGCCCTCCAATTTTTTTGGTCACTTAAAAAGGGCACTAGAACTTTTAATTTCCGTTTAAATGAGCCTTCTTACGATATTCTAGGACTATTGGATTGAACGATCACCCCTGGGAAAATAAAACAAAAAAACAAATAAAAACAAAAACAAGTAAACACGCATCCGTGATCTTTCTTCTGAAAATTAAATAAGAAAAACAAGTTTTTTTTAACTGAAAGTAAGGAGCGACATTAAAACTTAAAACGAACAGGAATTATGACGTATATGAAAAGGGCCGTCCATTCCTCAACGCCTCGCTCTTTACGCTAAAGTTTTTCATTGTTTAAAAAAAATAGAGTTGTGAGAAAGTCAAACTTTAGCGTAAAGAGCGAGGCGTTGAGGAGGGAACAGCCCCTTTCATATACGGAATAATTTCTGTTCGTTTTAAGTTTTGATGTTGCTCCTTACTTTCAGTTAAAAAAACTTGTTTTTTTTATTTAATTTTTGAACGTTTTTGAATAAATGCAGGTTTTGATCTTGGCTCACCGTACATGAATAATTAAAACACAATTTTCATATTAATTTACTTTTATTTGGTTAAATGGCTTTCTCGAAACTTGTTTAATTATATTTACGAACGTTTTTATTAGTAATAAATATACGTAACTTACGAATTAACTTACGTAACGAACTTCTATATTCATATATTTTTAATAGGTATTTTAGGGGGTTCGCCCCCCAGTCAATACCTTGTTCTTTAAGCGAAAGTTCGAATTTTGTTCCAATTCTTTAAAAATGACCGCTTAATCACAAAGGCCGTTAATTAGAATAAATAGCTCTTATGAAAGTACTAAAAATCTCTGGCTTAAAGAGCGAGGTATTGATTAGGGGGTGAACCCAATCATATATGTAATATTTTCTGTTCGTTTAAAGTTTTGATGTTGCTGCTGTTGCAGTTGAAAAACTTGTTTTTTATATTTAATTTCTGATCTTTTTTTAAATAATGCTGGAAAGTCCTGTTTCCCCTTCATAGCAATGTCCCTTCCCCCATGAAAACTTCCTTCATGGAAAGATCCTCCCAAATAACCCCCAAACCACTCCCCCCACTACCAGGAGAAATCTCCCCTGAAAACGTCTGTATGCTTCCAGATAACCAATACTATATCTTAACATTGGGTAAAGTTCATAACTTTCAGCCCTCCCTCCGGGAACTTCGGGGGATTGAGTCATCCTAAAAGACATACTTATAATATTTTCGAACATACTGGACAAAATGGCTATATCAAAATTTTGATCAAGTGACTTTGGGAAAAAAGTGAGCGTTGGAGGGGGCCTAGTTGCCCTCCATTTTTTTGGTCACTTAAAAAGGGCACTAGAACTTTTAATTTCCATTCTAATGAGCCCTCCCACGATATTCTAGGTTCACTGGGTCGATACGTTCACCCCTGGGAAAAAAAAAACAAATAAACACGCACCCATGATCTTTCTTCTGGCAAAAAATACAAAATTCCACATTTATGTAGATAGGAGCTTGTAACCTCTACAGTAGGGTTTTCTGATACGCGGAATATGATGGTGTGATTTTCATTAAGGTTCTATAACTTTGATGGGTAGGATTAAAATTGATGAAACTTATATATTTGAAATCAGCATTAAAATCTGATTCTTTTAATGAATCTATTTGTATCAAAATACCGTTTTCTAGAGTTTCGGTTACCATTGAGCCGGGTCGCTCCTTACTTACAGTTCGTTACCACGAACTGTTTGACAAAAAATAGAAAATTCCACATTTTTGCAGATAGGAGCTTGAAACTTCCGCAGTAGGATTTTCTGATACACTGAATCCGATGATGTGATTTTCATTAAAGTTCTATGACTTTTTGGGGGTGTTTTTCCTTTTTTCTTAGATAAGGCAAATTTTCTCAGGCGCGTAACTTTTGATGGGTAGTGAAGAGTGGCAAACTCATAAAGACCAATCTGTGTCTTTCAGGTTTTACTCCAAAGCTAAAAAGTGTTGGGGGAGGAGGTTTATTTTAAATTTGGGTTGAATAAAGAGGATTTGTAAAACGTGTTGTTGGTAAGAGGGGATAGTTTGAGTTTAGGTGAGACAAGGAGATTTTTGGGAAAGTTTATGCTGGTGGCTGGCCCCTACTTTTGCCCTATGTGTGGATGTGTGAATGAGCATTTATTTCTTTTTTTATCTGAGTGTGAAGAGCTGTCTGAGTTGTGGAATTGAATGTTTTGGACGAGTATTTGGGAGTGAGTGCTGGTTATTTGAGCGGATGGCTGAGAGAAACGCATGTATTATTGAACAGTTATGTAAGTTTTTCGTTTAGGGAATAAAAATAGAAAAATCATGTTTGAGGGGATAGCTTGTTATGGTTTTTAGGAGTTGAATGTAAATATGGTTGGTGTTTGTCGGTTAAAACTTTGGACCTTTTTGTGTTGCGTTTTGTCTTTTTTTTTATTTACACTATTTAAAGTTGTATTTTGTTCCTGAGCTATGTTTGTAGGCTATATTTTGTGTTGCTATGGCCCGCAGCCTTTTTGCAACAAATCTTATCTTATAATAGTTTATTGTAACTAAAGGAAAACCAAAATTGGTCATTAAAACCTATTTCCTATTTATTTGAAAATAAAAATTTATTTTATAGTCATAATTTTTTTCTAAAATAAGGCAAATTTTCTCAGGCACGTAACTTTTTATGGGTAGTGAAGAGTGGCAAACTCATAAAGACCAATCTGAGTCTTTCAGGTTTTACTCCAAAGCTAAAGAGTGTTGGGGGCTAAAGAGTAAAATAAGGCAAATTTTCTCAGGCGCGTAACTTTAAAACGTAACAGTAAAACTAAACCTAATAAAACTTATGTATTTGAAATCAGCATAAAATTCTGATTCTATTGATGTATCTATGGGTATCAAAATTTTGGTTTTTAGAGTTTCGGTTACTATTGAGCCGGGTCGCTCCTTACTTACAGTTCGTTACCACGAACTGTTTGAATACAGCCCGTAGAAATCCATTCCTATCATAGACCGGTCATCTGACAAAACTAACGGCATGGAGAGTCGCTTAGTTGCGCATTATCTATTAGAGTAATAACCACTGTATTCTCTTATTAAGGGAGGAGGAGGGTACTGAAACAGCAAAAAAGGATTTTAGGACCATGTAAAAGTCTCATTTCAAATGTGTCTGTAAACAAAATAAGTGCAATTACCTATTGACTACACTTCTTGCATTTAAAAATACTTCCAGCATATCACTGTAAAACTTTAACATAAAGAATGGAGGATTAAGGAGGACGCAGCACCCTCAAATGCGAAATAGTTTCTTTCTGTTTCAGCCCTATTGTCCCTTTTTACTTTCATTTGGATTAACTTTTTTTACTTTACAACAAGACCAGCATATTATTTTATTATTAGTTGCCCTAAGCTTTGCATAATAATGGAATAGTTTCAAAGGAAAATGTTGGTAATATCTAGACAACATAATGCCAAAAATTCAACCATAATGCAATAAAAAATAATCTCATGATGCCAAAAATTAATGTCATAATGCCAAAAATCAGAAGCTTTTATGCATAACCTAGGGCTATATCTGGCCACATTAGGAGAGAGGAGTCTAAGATATAGCTAAACTTGAAGCGGCTGTGAAATTCCCATAAATACTTCTTTTCTGAACAAGATGAAACTGTTATAATAGTGCTTAGCTCAGGAAAACAAATAAGCTAGACTCTAACCAAAATCTTTTCTAGTATTAATTGGACAGGACACATGATTTAAAAATATTCCTTATTCCGCATCCATTTTCTTGTCTTCCTACTTAGCCTACAGTTTGTGGTTACGAACTGTAAGTAAGGAGCGACCCGGCGCAATAGTAACCAAAACTCTAAAAATGGCATTTTGATACCAATAAATACATCAAAATACTTGGATTTTTATGCTGATTTCAAATATATGAGTTTCATCATGTTTAGTCTTACCCATCAAAAGCTATGAGCCTGAGAAAATTTGCCTTATTTTCGAAAAAAGAGGGAAACACCCCCTAAAAGTCACAGAATCTAATGAAAATTTTTTGCCAGAAGAAAGATCACAGAATGCGTGTTCTTTTGTTTTTTTTCCTCCCAGGGGTGATTGTATCGGCCCAATGGTCCTAGAATATTGCGAGAGGGCTCATTCAAACTGAGATTAAAAGTTCTAGTGCCTTTTTAAAGTAACTGAAAAAATTGGAGGGCAATTAGGCTCCCTCCCACACTCATTTTTTCCCAAAGTAACCCGATCAAAATTTTGAGAAAGTTATTTTGTTCAGCATAGTCAAAAAATCTAATATCTATGTCTTTAGGTGTAAAATGAACCCCCACAGTCCTCGGGGGAATGGCTGAAAGTTGAAAACTTTTCCCATTGTTTGCAAGTAGTATTTGCTATTGGGAGGAATACATCCATTTTTGGGGGGAGGGGGGTTGTGCTTGGGGTGGATTTCTATTGGGAGAATCTTCCTTTGGGAGAGAAACTTCGGGGGAATGAATATTTCAGGGAAAATGTTACACAGGGGGTTTTGACAGAATTACTATACGAAATTCTTTTTAATTGTCTTACATTCTCTTTCCAAATTTTTCATGTGGATATGTTCCGGGGGAATTATCCAGGGGCTTTTTTCCGCGTGTTTGTTTTCTGGGAAATAATTTCCACGGGAGGGGGCATGTCTGGAGTGATCGAGAAACCGATTAGAGATTAAAGTCGTATTTCAATGAAAGAATGCTAAGGAGAATTTTTCAGGGTGAATCGTCCACAAGCAATTTTACAGGGATGAGGAATTCTCAGCGAGGATGGAGCTACCTGGTGACAATTTGACGGGGAGGGGGGCACTTTATGTTGGAAAAAATTTCCACGGAGGAGTTTCCCGTGAGGGGAAGGGGTATATTTCATAGAGGATGAGCCAGATTTACCAGCATTATTTGAAAAACGAAAAGAAATTATCCCATATATGAAGGGTTGCCCCCCACCTCAATACCATACTCTTTACGCTAAAGTTTGACTGTTTACTAAAATTGAAACAAAGCGGCCGTTTAATTAGAATAGGAAACTTTTTGAAAAGCGCTAATAGCCTTAACGTCAAGAGCAAGGTAGTGAGGAGGGGACAACCCTTCATATCCGGAATAAATCTGCCAAAATTAATATGCAAATTTTGTTTAATTTTTCATGTGCGGTGAGCCAAATTCGAACCTGCATTAGTTGAAGAACGTTCAGAAATTAAATTTTAAAAAAATCAAGTTTTTTTTAACTAAAAGTAAGGAGTGACATTAAAACTTAAACGAACAGAAATTATTCTGTATATGAAAGGGATTGTCCCCTCCTCAACGCCCCGCTCTTTATGCTAATAGTCAGTTTGACTCTTTGTCGCAACTCTACTGTTTAAAACAATGAAATTGTTATAGTGGTGCTTAACTCAGAAAAACAAATAAGCTAGACCCTAACCAAAACCATTTCTAGTATTACTTCCACACATGAGATAAAAAATAGTCCTTATTCCGCATTCCTTTTCTTGTCTTCCTACTTAACCTCACTTTATCATTCCCCTCATGTCCTGCAATGTTGAAATTAACACTAAGAGTCTTTTATTTCAACCTGTGATTGCTTGTGAGCCATACGCGCATTGCCAAAGAGGCTTCATGGAATAGTAAAGGAATGTTAGTCTTTAAAGAGAGGGATCATTTATGTTTCTTTAGTGCTGCGGAATTGTTGCTAGAAGCAAGTGTTCCCAGCTAGAAGGATTAGTCTTGCTATTCTTCGCTGGCATAGGTGGACAGATAGTTTTTTACAAGGTAAATCATTTCCATTATGACTGTTTCGCCACCGTTTTCAAATAAATCAAACAGTTCTGGTAGCGAACTGTAAGTAAGGAGCGACCCGGCTCAATGGTAACCGAAACTCTAGAAAACGGTATTTTGATACAAATAGATGCATCAAAAGAATCAGATTTTAATGCTGATTTCAAATATATAAGTTTAATCCTACCCATCAAAAGTTAGGCACCTGAGAAAATTCGGCTGATTTTCGAAAAAAGGGGGAAAGACCCCCTAAAAGCTATAGAACCTTAATGGAAATCACACCATCATATTCCGCGTATCAGATAACCCTACTGTAAAGGTTTCAAGCTCCCATCTACAAAAATGTGGAATTTTGCATTTTTTTTGCCAGAAGAAAGATCACGGGTGCGTGTTTATTTGTTTGTTTGTTTGTTGTTTTTTTTCCCAGGGGTGATCGTATCAACCCAGTTGTCCTAGAATATCTTGGGAGGGCTCATTGGAATGGAAATTAAAAGTTCTAGTGTCCTTTTTAAGTAACAAAAAAAATGGAGGGCAACTAGGCCCCCTCCCACGCTCATTTTTTTCTCAAAGTCACCTGATCAAAACTTTGAGATGGCCATTTTGTTCAGCTTGTTTGAAAATATCATAAATATGTCTTTTAGAATGACTTAATCCACCGAAGTTCCCGGGGGGAGGGCTGAAAGTTATGAACTTTACCCAATGTTAAGATAAGATAAGATAAGATAAGTTTTATTCTTCATTAAATACACATACAATATTAGATGTTATAAATCTCTCAAAGGCTCATTGGCCTGTACAAAGAGGGAAGACATATGAATTACATACTCAAGGATAAAAAACAAAAGAAAATTTAAAATGATCACTTACTCACATATGAAGGAGAAGAAAAGAAAATATAAATAAAATAGAAACTATAGAAAAAATTAGAATAAATAAACTAAATTAATTAATTATATTAAATAGACTCAAAAAAAAAAAAAAAAAAAAAAAATATTACTATAACATATAGTATTGGTTATTTGGAAGTATACAGACATTTTCAGGGGAGATTTTTCAAGGTAGTGGGTGGGTGGGTGGGTCGGGGGTTATGTGGGAGGATATTTTCATGAAGGAAGTTTTCATGGGGGAAGGGACATTGCTATGAAGGGGACACCGGACTTCCCAGAATTATTTAATAAAAGATCAGAAATCTAATATAAAAAAAACAAGTATTTCAACTGCAATAGCAGAAACATCGAAACTTTAAACGAACAGAAAATATTATCAATATTCATAATAATTGTTTAAGCTCCTTGACTGCAAGAGTAAACCCTTTAAACTTCATCCTACACGCGTAGCTGTAGGCGCTATTATTTAAAACGCTTCAAATCTGCTCTCAAGCTTCAGGTGATTTTCAGGTCAGATACTATACCGTATTAAAAATTCAGCTTACTTGTAAAAAAAATTTATTCTTCAGAAAAGAGACCTAAGACTTTTCTAACAAAAAAAGAGGTACAATACGGTATAGCCTCTAATAAGGGATAAACAGACACGATCTATTATCTAACTCAAGAGTATGTTGCATAAATAAGATATACAGTGTTGGGGTACACCATCGTGATTAAAAAAAAAAACCTTTTAAAGACATGTACTCCTTAACCGATAATTTACAAGTTCCTACGATATATTTGAATTCTCATTAAAATGAGCTTTTCAATTTCGAATCAAATGAGCCTCCTCCAAAGTTTATAAGATCCGCCCTTCCGTAAAAACCTTGAATGCTCAAGGGGTATAACTTACAATCGTTGCACCCAGGCTCTGGGGGGGGGGGGTCAACCCTGAAGACATTGTTATATAATCTTTGTACTATTTTGAAAAAAATTGTTATTTAAAAATTTTGATCGGAAGCATTTGGAGAAAAGAGGGCCTTTGGGAGCACTAGTTGCCCTCTAATCCATTTTGACCCTTAAAAAGGGAAGTAGAACTGTAAAGTTTTTAATCAAATGAGCCTCCTTCAAAGTTTATACGACCGCCCCTTCTAAGAGAACCTTATAGATATAGATATATAGATATATTTCTCACAAAAGCCCAATGGGCCATGAATATTACAAAAACAACAAAACCCATAAAACATATCAAGTACAAACACTTTTGAAAATAACACTACAATAGAAAACCCATCCCCACGCTCACAAAATGTCCCAAATTTGCAACTACTTCCTATTTTATTCCCTAAGCAACTTCTACGCATGACATACCTCCCAAAAATTTCCCTTCTAAGTACCTTCAGTTGTTCACAATAACACATAAAATGTTCTAAATCTTCAGACTCCCCGCACATCGGACAAGTGAAGGGACCACTCCGTGTCTTAACCCTCCCTAAACACTTTTTTCTCCCCACAAGCGGCATAAAATTCCTCCTTACTCATAAAAACCCATTTTAAAATATAATTTTGGAGCCCAAATTTTATATATATTTCTTCTCCCCAGGCTTCTTTAATTTTTCTATATATTCCAAGGGATTGCGACTTCACCTTGTCTTCTTACAAAACCTGGATCTCTTGATCTTGTAGCACTTTTTCCACAGTTTTTGCAATCAATCATGTTTCCACCCCTAATGCCATGTTTCCCTAATGCCATCATTCTACCAGCCTGATAGCCCACATAAAACGAAAAAATAGTAAAAAAAAGAGAAAAATGAGGGTTATACAAGCCAGTGAAAAATGTGGACTTAAATGCAAATATTTCGGTCAAGACCTTCGCTTGACCGTCCTCAGTGTATGATAATAATATAAAATTACTAATAAAAATCCAAGGATACTATAAAAAAAATTCAAACCTTAAAACAAAGCACAACTAAAATTTGACGACCCTTTCCATGTAACGGTGAAAGGGTAGCTGAATAAAAAAATACAGAACTGAATGGGATTTCAATTCTTAATTTACACAGAGCATTTTTAAGAGCTAAACGCTTTCCAGGTAAAACATTATCAAAGATTTGGATAGGTTGCAAAATAAAACAAACTACAACTTAAATTAACAAACTTTAACATACTTAAAAAAAAAAAAAAAAAAAAAAAAATCACACTTTGCAGCCTAACCAAATCTGTGATGATGTTTTACCTGGAAAGCGTATAGCTTTTAAAAATGCTCTGTATAAATTAAAAAATTGAGCTCCCATTCATTATTATATATTTTTTTATTCAGTTACCCTTTCATAGTTACATGGAAAGGGTCGTCAAATTTTAGTTGTGCTTTGTTTTAAGGTTTGAATTTTTTTTAAGTATCCTTGGAATTTTATTAGTAATTTTTATGTTATTACCTTGCACTGAGGACGGTCAAGCAGAGGTCTTGACCGAAATATTTGCATTTTAGTCCGTTTTTCTCTTTTTTACATTTTTTTTCGTTTTATTATGATTAGTCAGTGTGGTCTCAGAAATTATTTATGAAAACGAACAATTGTCTAGTATACTGTTATTTTTCACAGGCCAAGAATCTTTTCTTTTATCCAATAAAATTTCATTGAAAGCATTTTTTGTTAACCAATAATCTGGAATAGCAATAATTTTTTCCCAATAACCTACCATGCGTACTAACCGTTTATTTCTTAAGCTAAAAAGACCCAGGCCACCCTTTATAATAATGCTATTAAACTTTTTATCTAACCCTATTAATCTTTTAAAATAATGAATCTATGTCCTCTCCATTTCCACCCCCTTTCGTGTCCCTATATCTCTGCCCCATAACGTATAGCCGGTTCGATTCTACTTGCAAAAATACGCTTTCGTAGCTTGATATCCTTTGCTCCTATATCCTTAATACAGGTCTTAAAGAATATGCTAGTTAAACTTTTACCTTTACTTGACATTAGAGCTATGTTTCTTGTCCACTTAAGATTTGAAAAAAATCTACAGGGGAAGGCGTCAGGACATCGACAGGTCAGGACCACTACCGTCAGGACATCGGCAAAATCCGTCAGAACCACTAACCGTCAGGACATCGACAGTCACGGACACCGACAAATCCGTCATAACATCTAAAATTTGAAAACTTTAGCTTTTGGGGTTTAGGGCGGAAAAGGTACCTAGGTTCGGTTAGTTTATGTATTTAAAATATGCTATGCTTTACCCGCACCCCTCTGATGTGCTAATATATAGCCGAAATTTGTTTCTAAACTATTATATACTTATTGCTATTATATAAACTTATAAATTGTTTTGTCAATGTCCTGACGGATTTTGTTGATGTCCTGACGTGTCGATGTTATGACTGTCGACGTTCTGACGGATTTTCCTTGTCGACGAAATGACGTTTAGTGCTTGTGACAGTTAGATGAAATGGAAGCACCCCGTCTACAGCCTAGGTAACTTTACTCCTTCACTACTTTTATAACTCCCCTCCCGCAACTAAAATTTTCTTCAGATGTCTTCGCTCCCCTTGCAAAAACCATTACTGCTGACTTCTCTAGATTTAAAACCAGTCTCTTTTCCTTAAAATACTTTTCTACACTCTCTAATGTATGCTGCAGATTCTCTTTACTATTGTCCAATAAAGCTATATCATCGGCGTTTAAAAGTGCAGACATTTTTTTTATCAAATAATGGCAATTCACTTACTTTCCTTTTCCTTAAACAGCTTTCAAGGTCATTAATATTCATTAACTTGTCATTAACTTATCTTCTTCAAAGTTCGTACGACCGTCCCTTCCATAAGAACCTTATATACCCCCAGGATATAACCTAACACTTGCCTTAGGCTCTGGGGGGGCTGTGTCGAACCTGGAGTTTTTTCTGATCTTTGGAGTATTTGAACATTTTGGCTATCTTAATAGTTTGACGGATGCATCTGGGAAAAAGAGGGCAAGAGGGAGGGGGGTGAGTTGCTCTCCGATCGCTTTTGAGTCTTAAATTGGGAACTAGAAATTTCAACTTTCAATCAAATGAACCTCCAAAGTTTACAAGACCAGCCCTTCCATGAAAACCTTATATCGCCTTGGGGTATAGCTTACAAACATTGCCCTCAGGCTCTGGGGACTTCTGTTAGCCCTGGAGACATTTCAATATGGTCTTTGGATTATTTTGAGCAAAATTTTTACCTCGAAATTTTGATTTGAAGCATTTGGGGAAAAGGGGGCGTGGTGGGGGGGCTATTTTCCCACCGATCACTTTTGACTGTAAAAAAAGGAAATAGGACTTTCAATTTCCAATCAAATGAGCCTCATTCAAAGTTTGTATGGTTACCTCTTCAAGAGAAACCCTATATGCCCCCGGGGCATAAATTACAACCTTTACCTCCAGGCTCTGAGGTGTTTTGTTGACACCGGATTTTTTGTTATCTTATCTTTGGAATATTTAAACAAAATGGCTATCATCTTGGTAATCCTAATAGTGTACTTCTTATTTCGATCCACCAATATTTCCTAGGGGATTCAAGCTTATTTTTGAATTTACCATAAATTTGATTTGGTATATTACCGTTGCTGCTAAGATAAACAGAAGAAACAGTTATTGCTTCAAAATTAAATTTAAATGAACTTTTGTTATGTATTTTTTTTTCTTCAACATATTTCGTTTAAATTTTTACTTACTAAGGTGGCCAGGAGAGCGATTATTCAAGAGGAGGATTGTAAACCTCCCGTTATAACCTTCAACCATGCAGATTTTAATGGCACGTTGTTTATGCTTCGCGGCCTTTTCGCTCCAGATCTGATGTAAAAAAATTTAAATTTTTTGTGCTATAGAGCACTTTATGATAGTATTTTCCACAAGAAAACTCAAAATGTATGTAGATATAAGCATTAGGTTTCAAACGAGGTCTATAAGATCTATAAGATGTTTCAGTGCCCAGCTAGTGTCGGAGTAATAACGAAAAAAGAGATTAGGATTTCCAGCCTTATTTCACATTTCCGAAACCTTGTTTCCGTAAGTTAATTTTACTGTAAGGATAAGCATTAATAACGTTTAAATCCCGAATCAAATTTAAACGGGTGTTGTTTTCATTAAGCAGTTTATTATTCTTAAAAGGGTTTTTTAGTTTGCAGTTACTAAGGGGGGCTAGGAAGGGTATATTGAAGAAGGGGTGGCTGTAAACCATCAGTTAAAGGGTTTTGAGCAGGGATCTTTTAATGGTACACTCCTTATTCTTTCCAGCCTTTCCACTCCAGAAAAGGCACAAAAAGTGCCAATTTCGGTACTGTATGCCACTTTCAGATGGCATATCAAGACAAATTTATAAAAAGCACGCCGATATAAGTAGTATCTTTCAAATAAACCCCCCACCTCAAAAAAAAGAGAGACAAATCAGTTCGACACGGGCGAAGATATTTTTTTTTTCATGTTTTAAAAAAGGGGACGCAAAACCTACGGATAAGGACAACTGGTTACGACACGGCATACGACACGGTTACGATTACGGTTACGACAACCGTGATTGTATTGTTGTCCTTTTATTTTCAGTCCGTTACCTTTTAATAGGGCTTTTAAGCTCACATTGGAAATCGCCATAATTGTGTTTTTGTAATAGAACTGAACCATCAGGTTAAAATAAATAATAGTTGCCATTCTTGAGTCAGCTTTAAGTAACAATTTTTCTTTTTATACATTTTTTTTTCACACTGTGTTGTGAACTTTTGGTTACTATAGGTCGTGGTTGGCACTATACCAGATTACAGTAAAAACACAACAGTAAAACGTGAAGTTGCGACGCATGCTGGAAAAAGTTCACAAAATAATGCTGTAAACAATTAACAATAAAAAGGTCGTGAATAAGGAAAAGAAACTTAAAACGGCTGATTTAATACCACTCAATGCCAGGAGAGACCCTATGCTTATGTTCGTCAAATGACTAGAAAGCTAGAGTATGAATCATTGCTGAATGTCACCAGTAAGTAGGCTTAGCCCGAAGTTGTATGATCGCATGTAAAAGGAAAGCAGAGAGTAATGAGGTATCGATTACCAGAAAAACTCTTGAAAAGGGTCAAGGTGTAAAATAGCGGGTCTCTAGAAGGGAAGACCGTATTCAGGGGGGAGGAGGGGGAGGGTTACGGGTTTGAGCCTTTTTGCACCCCCTTCCCGCACCAAAAAAAAATTGTCTGACCTTTAATAAATTTACAAAATGTATTTAAACAGGTATTTGATACATTCTGTAAATATTTTATTTGATTTTGTTCTGTAAAGCCCTTACACTTATGTTCGTCAAATAGCTACTGAAAACTTTAAAAGGCAAGATACTTCAAAAGGCAAGACCAGATGAAATCTCAAACTTGAACCCCCGGCCTTACAATCAGTCGAGTTGTTGATTCTCTCCCTCTTTTCCTTTATAATGTAAGTAGACCATCCTTTGTGTTGCGTTTCAACGGTTGGGTTGTTTTTTGTTTTGTTGCAATAGTTAGCAAATTAGCTATGCTATACGTATTTTGCTAAAAAAAAAACAGAACTATACATATATTTGCATCTATTAAGGATAAGAAACACCAATTGCATTTTAAACTAGTTTAAGAAAAGTCTTCGTTTCTCTAACTTCGTACCAACCAAATTTCAAAACCTTATTTATTATACTATCACTACCTTTGGCCTTGTTAATTTGCGATCCATTAGTATTATACTAATTTAGAGATGCCAATAGGATGAAAAGCCGACTTAAATTCACCCCCTCTCTTTGGCGAGTTAGGGTCGTGAATAAGGGTAGAAAACTCTTGACGACTAATTTAATGCCTGAGTGCTAGGAGGTGACATCTTATGCTTGTGTTCGTCAAATGGCTACTGGAAACTGAAACACACCAGCCCAACGGATACTCCAAGATGCAAGACGAGGCCAAATCTCAAATTTGACCTCAATTCTACGACCAATTTAGTAGCTGATTCTCTACCTCTTTTTCTTTTCTTTTGTAATAAGTGGGCAAGTCTTTGTGTTGTAACGGTTATGTTGTTTTTTGCTACAACAATTAGTAAACAAGGTATGCTACATACATTTTGCTTGGGGAGGGGGAAAACATGTATAAATCTGCATCTATTTGCAAAGAGAACATACATTAAATCTATTTTAAAATAGTTGGAGGAAAGTCTTTGTTTTCTTAACGGTTTTTTGTAATCTTCATGAAAGAAAACTACACTAAAGGACAGCCTGCTTGAGGACTACAGACGGAGGCTAAGATTCAGGAAAAATGGTCTGCTGATTCATAATTTCAAAAACCATTGTCTCTCAATTTAGCCTTAAAAATAAAAAATGTAAAAAAAAGTGTAATTTTGTTCAACCTTGCATGTTTGTGTAAAATATTCTTTATTTATTTCTAGAGAAATATTTGTCCTTCAAAGCACGACCCTGCGTGATTCTATGTTATTTGCTATCTTTGGATTGCGATATGAAGAGGTAAACTACACGCTGTTCAAATATAATGGGAAATGTAAAACGGACTTTATATGGTTTCTTTGCACTTTTATTTTCTGGGAGTTGTTCTCTTGTCCAAGGTAAATAATTATTTTCTGATAAACCATAATTTAATTTTTCCTTAATCCCATCTCTTCCATATTTATTTTATGTGAGTATTATTAATAGGAATCTGCATATAGTATAATTGATTTTCTTGAAGAAAATTGATTTGATTGCATTTATGATACTTTACGCATATCTATACAATTGGCGTGTGTCTGTAACTCCCATCCAATTCCAATATTCCATCATTAATCTTCAGACCTGAAAAAAGCCTTTGACGTTATGCAACTGGTACCTTAAGCCTAAACCAAAACGAGCATTTCTCATTAGACCTTCAATTAGCAGACTTAATCAAAATTATAGCACATTTAATATATAGGCCTAGGCTGTAGCTTTGGTGAGTCTACTTTGTTTTGTCGGCGGACAGCCAGTGGCGGATCCAGGGGCGAGGGTGCTCCCCCTTTTGTAGTCTAAAGTAGTGTAATTTACCTAATTAACACAAGTTTGCGTTAATTAAACTTGTTCCTAACGCA
>JAQQPU010004288.1:21358-53112 GCA_029168905.1 Artemia sp. Kazakhstan ARC1039 | reverse complement strand
TGGAGAATGCATGCCTTTGGCTGCTCAATTTGATTTGTTCGGGAATGTTTGTAGGAGCTAATATATGAGTTAAGTCCCTAGGTGTATAAATTACTATTGTAATTTTTCTGCCGAAATTTGAAGCAATTTAGAATCTGAGATGTGTCAAACGTTAATGTCTTTATCTAAAAGCTCCGAATCAACTGATGTATCAATAAACAAATTGTGTTTTGACATTCCTCCTATTTATGCTTAAGGCTATCGACCTTCAGGTCTGTAGTTTTAGTCAGCAGACGATTTATGAAATATATTAATATATTAATTATATTATATTAAATACATTAAAAACATATCATATAAATTACAAAAAATATTATATAAATATTATATATTTTATGTAAAATATAATATAATAATTATACTAATTGATATATTAATGGAGATGGGACGGGGAAACGAATTTTACCAAAATGGTGACCAATCTAGATCGCGTTTCTGCCTAAAGTTGAAAAACGTGTTTGGAGAATGCATGCCTTTGGCTGCTCAATTTGATTTGTATAATATCTATTTATATAATATCTATTATGTTTAACTTATCTAAGTTCCATCACATGCATAATTTGCTGATCCATAAATCTAAAAATGGCTTATATCCAGATTGCAAAACTCACAGAACAATCTCAAAAAACTTAAAAAAACATCAAAAATTGGTGCATATTCATTTTTGTTACGTTTTAGCAGTCAAACAATTTTTTTGGAGGGGTGGGGGGCTCAAACTCTGTAACTCCCCCTAAATACAGACTTGAACATCGTAACTATTTTTGTTTTATGTCTCTTGTCTGTATAAGGGTTTAGGTTCAATTAAAACGAAATACCGTTTTAATTGAAAAACAGTGCGTAGGTAAAGGGCTTTACACGATGCTCAACGTTTTTTTTAACTAACAACATTTTTGCCTCCTTGTTTTATAACCATTTTATTTGATAGAAAACTAGCATCAAGTACCTACGCACTGTTTTATTCAGCTGTAAGATCAGGATGGAACGTAGGGATACCACTCCAAACACCTTATGCAAGTCTTCTATATTTAACACGGCTTGAGTTAGTGCAGCTCCATACAGCTTACAACCTGAACACGCGAAAAGCCTTTCTTAGCCAGATGAAACACCCGATCTGCGTGAGACAGGTTTTAATGCTTTATTTTGAGGTGGATGACTTTTCCAAGATCCTCTTTTCGATCATTTATTCGTGTTGAACGTGACTGCATCCATTGGATAAAATTTAATCAGAAAACTATTTTACTCGATAATTACGTAGGTATTACCTGACTTATCAACGACTTAGTTAAGAAACAGATCACAGTTGTTGGTTAAAAATTGACAGTACTGTTGCCATTCATCGGATCAACACGCACCCATGCAGAACATTTTGAAGAAGCGAAGGCTATTGTTTGTCACTTTGGATCACAAGAGTTCTTCATAACTATGACTTGCAATCCTGATTGGCGAGAAATTAAAGAAGCAGAGTGTATTATATCTGATGATAGAAATTTATCATAGAGAGTCATCTCAAGATCGCCCCCAATCTTATCGTTTTAATTGAAAAACAAAAATTTGGTGATATAATCAATAATTTGGATAAAAAACAGATATTTGACAACGTGGCAGCAAATGTATACATAAAAAAATTTGAAAACCTATACTACTACATATGCACGTGTTTATTAATCATGAGCCCTCGTAATCGAATCCATAACCCAGAATAATCATTCTTTTAAGTATATACACAAGAAAGTCTTAAAAAAGTACTAGATATAACAATTTCCTTGAAATGAGCCCTTGAAAAGTTCTCTATGATGTTCCAGCGTCCCTTTAGCAGTGAAGGCAAAAAAAAAGAGGATACATCAGTGCTACCTAAGCAAAAAAGTGATTTTCATTATTATTCAAGCCAAGGGACTGTAACCTTCGTTTAAAAAACTTTTTACCACACGCACATTGACGCAGAACTTGCACAGCGAAATCAGCGGTTGAAAGATAAATGGGCTGAAGGCACGAGTTATTTTAGCGGAAAGGACAAACATGAAAGAGGGGCAACGTTATTAAAGCAAGATGGCTCCGAATAGCAAAAAGCATAGAAGAAACGATCTAGACAGGTAGTGAGTAATGAAAAATTTGCTTAGAGCCTTGACATTGGAAAAACATTTGTCATGTAAATGCCATCACATTCATATCCATTTAAAGATTCAAAAAAATCATTTCTTCTGGGCACTATCATTTCGTTTTTGGTATCTATGACGCACAAGAAATTATCTAAGATGGCAAATGACTCCGAACAGCTGAAGCAAAATACATGGAACAAGCGACAGCAAGAATCCCATTTAATTGCAAACGAAAAAGTTGTGCAGTGGTTCGCAGACAAATCAAAATTACAATTGAATAAATGAACATTTTATTTTAATGCATGCGAAGGATAAGCAGGCAGGAGGAATTGAATTCATATACACTGAATTGCAAACGAAAAAGTTGCACAAAGAATCTGCAGTTAGAAGACAAATAAAAATTACAATGGAACGAAGGAACGTCTTATTTTAACGGAAAGCATAAACAGATAGGAGGAATTGAATTCACTATTTGTCACCATATGACCTAAAACTAAAGAATAGCACTATAATTACGGTAATTCGTAATTTAGATATTTTGGAGGATGTATGTAATGGAGCATAACTGGTTGTTACTACATTATACAAGAACGTAATAAAAACAAAAATACAATTACTGGGGGAAAACTGGAAAAGTAGTTCTTTAGTATTTATGAAGTCCTGCAAAATTACACAAGACGATAAGTGAATCAAAATAGCTAAAGCAATAGCTACGGAAAAAAATTTGAGAGCTAGAGCGAGAATCATAACAAATCCCAGAAGAATACATATTCTACGAAATGTAATGATTCTGTGAATGATAATTAGGAAGGAGAAATTGAATTCACATCAGATTTTCTTCATTGAACTGAAGCTGCTGATTTGTCATCTCATGACTTAAGATGAAGAGTAAAACAATAATCATGAGCCCCTCTCCCAAAGCCAGTCAAAAAGTAGGTTAAACCGCATTTAATTTTTAGTTATTCTCTTATACATAGCATTATTAAGCAAAATGCAGAAATGAATACAAACCTTTATCTACTTCAACAAGGGCATTTCTACTATATATACTAACAGTGTTTCATTCTTATAACAAAGTGCGGTCCATAAGATATTTTTTAATGATGTTAATGAAAAATTAAAGATGAACACAGTTCAAACAGGAAAGATATCTGTAAAAACGGTTTCAATCGTTATTGCAACATTGACAGCAGAAAAATATTATTTAAACGTGATAATGATCTATTACAATGTTCATGGCACGATTTTTTTTTCATTTGACTGCACCAGACATCATCTCCCCAACGGCCACAATTTCACCACAGACATTTTTTATTTGAAACAGAAAGCTCAAATTGCTTCTGTATACTCTGGAATTAAAATCTCTCCATAGAAAAAAAAATTACAAGATTAAATTGCGTGAGAGCTAATTTAACTTTTATTTTTTCATGATCGGGTTTTAGGAAAACCTTCCACAGACTCTTCATAGAGGTGTATTAAAAATGAAGGACAGGATACCAAACGACATGGATTTTTCATTTGAACATACTTCATACTCAACAATTTTTCTCGTTTCTGCTAATGACATGTGAAATTCCATCAAAAATTGAACCCCATAAAACGCTTTCCTGAACACTTTCTTACATTTGATAATCCCTTTTTCACGAAATTTCCATGTATAGGACTACTGTAACTTCAGATATTTAGTCGAAATTATGCCTTTTTTCAGGGCTCAAAAATTCAGCTTCTACTATTATATTTAAAAAGAATTTGATTAGTCAATTAATACACTAGACTATGACACTTACAAAGAAACATTGATAAATACAAAACTCCAATTTGAAAGACCAATGTCTAATGCACTTGTTACTCCAACAGGGCTAATTCTGAGTAAATAATCATGCCAGGACAGCACAACCCTTTTTTCGTCTCGTTTTCTTTCCAAAATACAACGACAGAGAGAAGCCAATGCTAATTTAACTACCAAATGACATGTGACAACGGAAAAGGGGAAATGGAAATTCTGAAAGATACAAATTGTTAGACTGTTTTACTTCATTCCCAACAATCATGCTAAACTATAACTATAGCCAGATTACAGGAGGACAATTCGTAAGTTGACGCAACTTGTTAGTTTGTTAGTTGATGCATCTTATAAGAAAATGAAATAAAACTTGCTGCCAATTGGTTAGAATGAACATACTAATCGATCATTGTTCTTACTACCATACAAAATCAAATTACATTCCTTGTAAAAAAAAAAAAAAACTAGTTTAGACCAACTGTACTTTGCACAGAAACATATGAATAATAAGGGTGCGTATTGGATTTTGAGTCAGGACTAAACAAAAAGGAGACGATTTAAAGTTGTTCAGGCTTCGTCAGTCGACACAGCAGTCAATAGTTATATAGAATGTTTCAAATCTAAAATCTGTATAGTGTGTTTTGATTCTGGAGGCTTACACAATAGGTAAATGTAAAAACATAATAACATTGCACCAATATAGTATAATAATTCTTAAAATAATATACAACTGCTAAATACATAATAGATATTGTATGATAAAAGGAAACGATATAATAAAATTGATAACAGCAAAAAATATATAGATAGCATAGCATATAGCCAACTAAGTTACAGACCGGAGGAACTGAACAAGAACACGAGATCTTGATTCTATTATAATGTTTTGCTCATGTTTATAAATTTAGGTTTATCTTGTCTAGTTTTTGTTTTGATAGACTATTTATTTCTAAACAATTTAGAATTCTTGCCTTATTCAAACACTATCCGAGTTAGATGGTTTGACTGTTTGAGTTTGAAAGTGAATTCGGCTTGCTGAGAACTAGCCACATAAATTTCCTGAAATAGGTTTGTCTTCAAACCTTGTGACTAAGTTCACAATTTCTAAATTGTCTAATTAAGTAAAAATTAAAAACAATAATCCAATCATTCTTATAGCGAATCCTCAGTACTTAGTCTGCTGAACATCATGTACCCCGAGTCTTGTCCTTTCTTGTCCGAGTCTTGTCTAAATTTAGTAGAAAAAATATAGAATTTCAATGTCTTTTGAAGTTTGAAATATGAGTAACTAACCAGCCAGAAAAAAGTTAGTTATTAAGACATTAATCTTTTTCTTCAGAACTCCTCCGAAATAATCTCGAAGGGGGGGGGGGGGGAATAACATGGAGCAGAGAAAGAATATTTTAATTTCAAATCTTATTTTCTTGGCTTTAGACCATTTTGAGTCCCACAGAAAGTTCAACAAAGTATTTACAAAATGCAGTACTGAATAAACACAATGAATGTTAATAGAAGCACCATTTGATATTTCTTTAAAGGTCTGGGCACGTACTATTTTGAGAAGTTTCGGTGGTGAGGGGGGGGGGGAAAAATAACCTGTATCAATTTCATTTTAAGGAAAATCTTTGCTATTTTGTTCACAGTTTACCAGTTTTTAGATGGTAAAATGCCACCTTTCCATCTCAAAAAAGGATCCTTTACAGCGACATACCAAAAGGCTATTTTTTGTGGCGGGCTGTAAACACAGACGAAGAGTAATTAATGCAGACGTCCAAAAGGTTTATCCTGCTATGTTTAAAACAAGGTATCAGGTATTATACGTGCCTTAAAGTTACTCGTGATAGGGTATATATTTGAGGACTATGTATTGATTGCTCTGTATATTGAGCAATCGAATTATTAAAAGTATCAATTCATGATTATTAAAGAATAGTTATTAGGCAATCATAGGTTTAAAACTAATAGATAATTACGAAAAAAGGTGCGATTGCTTTATTAATTATGTTTAGTGTTCTTGGATTTCTTTCCAAGGTTTCAAATGTTCTAAATCAGCTTGCTTTTAACAGGCAATGGACATTTTTTGAAGGAACTGAAAACATACGAGCATAAGCACCAAATTTATGGGTAACCAGCAAATTGCTCAGTTGGACATCCGTATTGTATACTTCTTATCTGTGGCTAAACGCAGTGCAATGCACTTGTTGAGATGAAGTGATATTTTGGCAACATTTACATTGAAGAGAAAGTAATTTGCTTTGTCTGTTCCCTTTAACTGAGCCATCCATCAATCTGAGCGATGTCATATAAAATGACTACGAACCATAGTCAGGCAAAATCAAGCTCAGCAGGTATTCTATGCAATTAGAAATAAGCTTGTTAAAATTAATGCCAATACCTAAGTATTAGCATCATATTTTGTTGCACAGTAAAATTATGGCCCAGACTTTTCATAAAATTACCTAAGAAGTAAAGGAATCAAGTTCTATATATTGTTTTACAAGATTCATTCTGAAATCGTCTTGTCATCTAGGCTTAGTTATTTTATCTTTTGTTGTTGTTTTTCCCAACTAGTGATTGTGCTTTCCGTTACTTAATAGCAAGAAGTGGAACATAATTTTCTTAAATAAATTCTTATCAGGCGTGATGAATTTTAAACAATAGCCTTTCGGGAAGTATTATATCGAGTAATTCCCAATTAGTTTCAAACTTGGACATCAAAGCCATTTCCCAATGGCTCAACGGAAACAAAAAAACATGGAGATGAATTCCATTCATTGCAAAAACCCATTCTTAGCTAATTCCTCGCATGTTGCATCAACCTTTCTCCGATTACACCCGAACAGAATGACGATATTCCATTTATCCCATATACTTCTTTGTAATTGTAAAAATAAAAAAAAAACTGGTGCAATAGGTTTGGTTAAGTGCTAACTTACAGAAGCATAATTATAATAATTTTCTTGTAATATGACCATATCCCATACATTTCCTTGTAATTAGGATTCCTTACTCTAAAGAGACAAAAGAACCCTTTTCCTGCTCATAGATAGATATATATATAAAAAAAAAAATAACTGCTGAAAGAGAAGGAAGAGAGGGTCAACCATAGAAAAGAGATAGCCACACTAAATAATTGGAGAGTGCTTTTTTATTCTTCAGGGGCGAGGAGACACTAAGGTAATCTAACCCCAAGGATGGTTGATAAGCAATTCATACATTGAGTAATGTCTGAAAACATCACGTATTTGAATATAATTTAATTCTCATGAACGGCGGAATTCATGAGCTGTTTATTTTCATCTCAAAATCTGGCAAAGACGCATAAAAACACAACATAAAACAGTTTGACATCAATTCAATACAGTTTTATTTTCTGAAGAAGAAAGAAAGGGTAGGTCATACATAATTTCTAAGACCACAGCAACAAAAAGTAACAAGACATATCTTTATTTTGACATTGAAGAAGATAATTTACACCAAAATTTACTTCTGTAGGCAAAAATAGCCCAAATTGCAGTTACAATTAGTTAAGTTGGAATTATATATTGAAGCTGTGTAATTTTAAGCTATAATTCACTGAATAATATGATTAGCTGTTTAACAAACCAATTAATTTTTCAAACTCTTCACTACATTATATAAAATTTTCATTTATAGAAAAATTAGCTTTATTTAAGAGAGGCTGATTTTTGGAAGAAATAGAGGCTTATTTTTTACTATAAAAATAAACGAGACAACTTTTTGTTTAAAGAATTTCAAGCTCTAAAAATAAAATTATTTTTCTGATTTGAGACTTGGTTCAAATTACACTTTTTTCGTGTCTAATGCTGTCTACGTAAAAATTATTACAATAAATGCTCAGCCTTAAAGATTCACAAAGAGGGCAAATCATAGGTAGCGGAATAGCACAATTCTTATTTCGAGCTGAATGTTCTTATTTCTCATAATATCGAAAAAATCATAGCCAAGATTATTGAACAAAACAACAAATGAATGTGGATTGACAGTTTAATATATACATATACTGATATTTATTCCTTTTTCGTTTTGGGTTTTATTTATTTATTAATGCTTATTTTTTGTAGTTTTGCGCTTGGAAAATTATTTGACTTTGTCTCTGCTCATTTTCTGCTTAATGTAGCTCTTTAATTATCTCTGAAAACCTTATTTCATACATTTTTTTTTTAATAAATTAGCCTTAAAAAAGAGATATTTATTGTTTCTTTAATATATAACAGAAATCTAACCTGGAATATTAAATGCCTCGGAAACAGTTGCAGCATAGAACATACTGTTTTGCTATAATGAACTGAACTACATAAAAATAACTCTTAAGCAGAGCATTTAAAATTCTTTATATTGTTTTTATCCAATATCTTAGTGTACGACAGATACTCAATATTGATACCGTAGCGATATCTAATAACCATTTCTTTGCATTGGACAAAGACCTAAGTGAAAAGATCTAAAGCCGAACTGGCCAACCATGACAAAACAAAGAGAGAGAAAAATCTCAAGATGAAAAAAAAAACAAACAGGACTACGGCCAGTAGAAAGAAAAGACAAACTAAAACGATGCGGATATTTCACCTGTATAAGAAAAAGCGTCTAAGAAACAAAGATCAAATCTAAAATAAACTTAAATCAAAAACCATGAAAAAAAAGCATATATATATATATATATATATACATTTGTGTCTGATTTGATTGAGCACCTCAGAAGCTAAATAGAGTTGCTTCAATAAGAACACCAAAGCGACTGGATAAAAATAAAAGAAACTGCAATTCTCCTAGGTCTTGTATTTAATCTAGTCCCCTGGTGATTTTGTAAAGCTATATTATCCTCATTAGCTATTGATTCACTTTTAAGAAGAATGTTCTGAATCAAGTCTATATTCAAATTACCTGCATATCTATTTATTGAAAGCATTGGCTTCATTCATACAAAGCACTGGACTATAGTTTATTGAATAGGCTACTATGACCATGCCTCCACCAAGAAAGCAAACTAATCTTGGGTTTCTTAATGCGATTCTATTGACCTCTGGAGTCTTTAAATTTGTCATTTTATCCAACTTCCAAAGAGCAAACAATTTAGCTATAAAATTTCATTCACAGTGGCTATGCAAGAGTCAAGAGAAGAGGGACAATGTCAAAAATTGATACATTGTATTATAAGTTTGTAATAAAACCTACTGTTTATAAAAAGGTAAAATGAAATTGATGTTCTAATGATAGATGGCCAAGGACAAATCCAGCATTAGCAGAAAAATGGGTATCTTGAGAGGGTTAATGACATAAGTCATGTTAAAAAAAAAAACACTAATTCTGTTGGTATACTATGTTTCCACGCAATGATTCTAGCTAGACAGATTAAATGTCGTTCTTGTCATTTTTACACAACAGACAGGTTTGATTTAAAAATCAAACCACTGTTATGATCTTTTTTTTTTCAAACCCATTTAAATACCCAACTTGGACAGACATAAGAAAAGAGGTTGCTACTATTTTTAATCGTGTTTAAACTGTATGTATCATCTTTGTTCATTAGTGTACTTACTAATAGCTTACCTGTCATTTTATTCTAATTAAAAATAATAATAAGAAAAAATAGAACTTGCCACCATCAGCCATTTTTGGTAGAAAGTAAGTCCTATTGAGGTACAATAATAGAAACCAATAAGCAATGCTGTTCTTAAAAATATCTGCATATATCTTCTCCGTCTAGATATAGTCTCTGATGTTTTTGAACAGGAGCAAGAAAATAAACTTGAATCTGAGTGGGTTTCTGACTCGGACCTTCTTTCTCTATATGATGCCATCTTTGGAAAATTGTTTGAGGTCCTTGGCAGAAATAGCTATCTGGTCAGATATCGCTTCTCATGGCTAAATAGAACAAAAGAATACAGTCTATTTGATGGTTTCCACCTAAAACCACAAGAACTACTTAGATAATACATAAAGTTATAGGCTATCATGAAATTGGTACAAAGAGAGAGAGGGGAGGGCAAATAAGTCCCCTGCCAACTCCTGGTGGGTTCTCTATATGATCCAGCTTAAGGTTTTAGGTTAGTGTATTTTTTACCATGTCCAAATTACAGGTAGTGGCTTTAATATAGGTGTATCTAATAAAGATAGTGTATTTTTCTTGGCCTTTCCTGGGATATTGCATATACCTCACATATTGCATATATGAGTGTTATTTGGTCATTCAAAGTGATAACATGCTATCAGTGATGAGTGTACAGTGGATCAGAATTTAGCCAGACTCCCAGGATATTAACGTCAGTAAAGAGTGATTCACTACATTTCGTTGTTGACTGAGGAAAAGAAAAAAATAAAGCAATGCCCTGTGCTAAAGCAAGACACCAAAAATATTGCTGGCAGAGAATTGTGTAGGCGATTTTGATTAACTTAATTGCCTAGAAGTAGCAAGAGAAATGGATGAAATCCCAAGCTGTCTCCCTGACACTTCAGGTCCCACAGTCTTCAGTTTACGCGTGAGATAAATTTTAAACTGGATTTTCTCCCTCAGCTATCAATTAGATTAACTGATACACAGTCACAAATGAACAGTTTTACCAAACAGTTGGGCACCACAAGAGCCAAGATTTCAATCGAGTTGAAAGAAATGAGAAATAAACTCAGGGAGTCTTCAATGACAATGAATTCTATGGAGGTAGAACTAAAACATTATAATCTTGTGATTTTATAAACTCCCTAAGTATAATCTGCCCCTGTCAAGTTTGAATGTCAAGGTAATCAATTTTCTTAATTTGTGTCTCCCGAACCTCCAGCTAGCATGATTTGGATATTAGGAAGGCGATTTTAAGGAAAGGTTTCATGCTGAAACAAAACGGTGTTGGTGTTGCTCTGGTTTATACTACGTACCAACGCGAGGCTAAAAATAATTTAAAACTCATGCTGTCTGAAGCCATAGAAAAAGGTCAAGATGCTCATCTCAAAGGTGATTAGCTCATTATCAAAGGTAAAACATTCGTTTATTATTATGATTGTAAAAAGAAATAAACACAAGCCACCCTACTACGCCTCCTATTAACTATAAGAGTTGAGGTGCAAGTGCCACAGACAAGAACATTAACATCCAGGATGGTAGTTGAAATAGACACAGACTCGGCTAAAATAGCAGGGAGAGGCAAGCCTCAAAAAAGCAACAAAATTAGTCCAGTGGAAGATTACAGCAATGCTGCTAGATATATTCGGAAAAGGAAAAACGAACGTGCATTTGAAGAGCCATTGGCAAGCTGGTATATCGGTGGCAATTAGCCACCAAATTACAGCAATTTCACTCCCCCGCAAAGGCAGCCACTGACAAAACAGCTTCATACGCCAAAACAACAAACGCAGCATCAGATAAACTATAGGCCTATGAGTAAAGATCATTACAAACTAGCATTCCTGCCTAGATATTATGGTCCCCAATATGATAGACAAGGACATACACAAGCCCAGAAATTTGTATCTTGGAATATACAGGGTATGGGAAATAAGCTAAGTTCTTTGGAAAGCGAGTTACTAACATTTAACATTATGACACTAATTGAAACATGGCATGGCCCCAGAGATATTCCAAAATTAAGAGGCCTCAAAGAGGAAAGCATATCATGAGACTAGCGTCGAATAATCGTTATTTTGTTGGCTTATAGTATTCATAAAAGAAGTTTCTTTTAGAGGTTTAACAAGAATGAAAAGTGAATCAGAGAATAATTTTTGGATTAGATTAGATTATTTAAATGGTTCTAGTATTGTAATAGGATTTATTTATATACTGCCTTGAAGTATCTAGTACTGGAATGAATATACTTGGGGTCCGTTGGAAAAAGAATTAGATGAAAAACTGCTAATTTGAAAAAAAGGTTAATATTAATGGGTGATTTTAATGCTTATTTATACTGGTTATGAACTTGAATTAAATTATGTATTAATTCCAGGTATTCCATCAGTAGTCCCAGTTGTGAACATGATCCCTAGAGCTAGCAGGGACAATAAACAAAGAATAAATCAACGGGAGATAAGGCTGTTGTCACTATGCACAGAATCAGGATTGATGGTTGGTAATGGGCAATTTAGAAAGGATAGTAACTGGGGTGCGTTTACTTGTTTGTTTGGAGCTTGGCCAAGTCTAACTTTTCATTTTTGGGTGGACATTCGTTGGGATCCAGACGATCTTAATGTAGAGGTGCTTAGACTATTGGGTTTAGACCACCAATCTGTACTATTAGAAATTAGCTTACATAGTATGTCTCAAAGCACAGTGATTACATGCGTAAATCCGGAATCTAATGAATCACTTAAACACCAGACACCTAGGGTCAAAAGAAGATAATATAAAACCTACCAAAGCGTTTTCCAAAAAAGAGGCAGTTACAAGTTTACACTATTTAGAGAATGTAGATAATCAGGTTAAATTAATTGATGAATTTACAGAGATAATACGTGCAACAGGAGGATCAGTTCTAAGAACAAAAGAAAGCTTGAGGGATATATAGTTTAGTATGAGGAATGCAGGATTAGAAAATTATTAGTAGTTCAAGCATTAGAGATTTTAAGGCAGGAAGAAAATGACAAAGATAGGGTTAGACTATTTACAAGGTTTAAAATGTTATATTACTTTTACATTACGTTTTTACATTAGTTTTACGAGCTAATGTTGAAGTAAATCAATAAACAGGCTAGACATTAGTTTAACATTAGTTTTACAAGTTAATGTTGAGTTCTATTAAATAAGAAAACCAAAAAGTCTTCAGTATAACTTTATTCATACTTCTCTATAATAATTTGATGTTTAAAAGTAATACAGAAGTCTATATCATTCTCCATGTTTAAAGGAAACATAATATTTTTAATTAATTTCATTCTTATGTTCCTGGCCTCCCCAAGGCCATTCAGCGTGTCCCCAGGTGGTGATAGGGGAACGCCCTACAGATATGTAGGGTACCTCCATAGGAGGCACGGACCAAGGGGGGACATTTTCCCTGGGAGTCCATAATAGAAAATGGGGCACCCTCGACCGGGGTCATAAATACAGACGGAGGACGAAGAAGGCCCCTCAAATGTACACTGAAAAGGGCCCACTGGTTTGTCCACAAGTCCCATGAGTTACAAACCTTCTCCCAATAATGGGTTAAATTGCACGATGATGCAGAACACCATCGCGTGAGGATCCTCTATTGGAGGACAACTGCAGCAGGGCATAAAATCCAGATCTATGGACAACGGCCTCTGCAAAGGGCTGCCTCGACCCTTTCGGGGTACCTGCAAGACTGGGGGCCTTGCGGTCAACTCTATTCCCACTTGAGGAGTGGCGTCCCTCGAGGAAATTATAGCCTAGTAAACGACACAGCATTCGCACGGGATTGTGGCTAATGGACAATTCTTCTGTACTTGGTATGTTTTGACGGGCGTCTTTAGGCTGAAATTGCGGATGGGACTATAAACGTCTTTTAAAACAGAAGAAGGGGATAGCTATTCAAAAAAGCAAGGAGGAGCTTATTCAGTTTTACAAAAAGAGTGATATGAGGTCCTTCTGGAGAAAGATGAAGCAAGCTGCCCCTAAACCCCAAGCAAAAGTACCTGACCCCCACCCATGGTTGATATATTACAATAATGTGGACCAGCAAAATAATTATTTTGATTGCTGGCTCAGAGAGGAATTATCAAAAGTAGACAAAGAGTCAAGTTTCCCACTGATAGAACACAACTATGATTTGCTAAAACCAGTAGCAAGAGAAGATATTCAAGAATGCATAAGCGCAACAGAGTTGGATTCTAGATTAGCAGAATGGTTGCAAAAATATCATATATTGAAGAAGGAAGAGGTTTTGAGAAGGTTACAATACTATAGACAGAGTCCTAGTCCTTCAGACACCTGTGGAAAAATATACAAAGCCTTACATAGCCTGATTATGTGTCTTTAAGTGGACATTATTTAATATTTGCTGATGATGCGGTACTCATCAGTAAATCTCCAGAGGAGCTCCAGATTCTATTGAATATACTAGAAAGATATTTAGCTAAAAAGAAACTGGTCTGGAACAATATAAAAACGGAGATAAAGGTTTTTAAAGGGACCAATAACATGAATGGTGAACAAAAAACTAAATGTTTCTATTAATGTGAGAGTTTGAAACAAAGTGAAAGATTTAAATATTTGGGAGTAATCTTAGAAGTTAAAAGCAGTTGGAAAGAGCATTTAAAAGAGATGATGAAAAGGAAGAAAGCATTTTCATCAACAATCCTGCATAAACCAACTCTTTCAAGCATAAATAAGTTTTTAACACTAAAGTGCATCAAATATTAACTTACAGAGCTGAGCTCTGTGAAAATGACCCAGCAGCACATTTGGAATCAATACAGCTGCAACACTTTAAAAGATTAAATGATGTCCACTTAAAGACACATCATCAGGCTATAAAGGAAGACCTTGGATTATTTTTGCTTAGATTAAGCAGACTTGCGCAAATCATACAGCATTGGGTACAGGTTGCTAGCCTGCCAGATGACAGGTTAGCAAAGGCAGCTTATACTTGGAATGAGGGGCTAGGTCTGCCAGAGAAGGATGAATTGCTTATGGCTTAGTTTAATAGCAGAATAGAAGACCTGGAAATTCGGATTTGGATCCAGGCAGTAGGGAGGTAACAGACATTGAAGATTTATGCCCAGGTTAAAGAGACTTTTGGTTTTGATAATTATTTTAAATTAGATTTACTGTCCAAGATATTAGCAACATGGTTTTGTATTTGAGAAAATTGTCTATCATTAAAAAAGTGAAAAAAAAATGTCTTAGAAGGAAAAAAGGTGGCCTCAGATATAAATTACTCTTACTCCAGATGCAACACATTAGCATATTGAAATATGCTAATGAAGAGGTAAAGAGAGGAGAGTAACACACTTTTGTTTTTTGTTTGTTTTTTTCCTGGGGGGGGGGATGATTATTATTTTTTGTGATGTTTATTATTGAATACTGTGTTGTATGACCTTATAAGGTTTATAATAAGAAAATAAATTTTGTATGCATGATATTGATGTTGAAAGGAAAGGAAAGGAGAGTAATATACGTTTGTGTTTTGTCTTTTGTTTTTTTGCTGGGAGGGGAGAGTAGACTTGTGCTACTATATTGTGACTTGAAAGCTCCAACTTGATACCTAAGGTGTTCCCAAAATATTGCAGACATATCACTTTGATAAATTGGCAGCAAATAGCATCGTTTGATTTACCTTGTTACTTAACTGTGCCTAGGTTAAAAGTTCCTTAGAGTCCAAAAACGTCCGGTGGATCAGAGACAAAATCTCATAGTCTCTTTCCCCTCCCAAAACTCCCCTACTCCTTGTGCATCTCACCTCCTTTCCTTAGAAGTACCAGTTGGTTTCAACGTCCTACCCCAAACCATTCCCAAGACACTGCAGGTAAATGTTTTGATGACTTTGATACATATAGGCTAGTGCCTTTCAATCTAACTCTTCCTCTCCCCCAATTTGAAGTTTAAGATCCACTTGATTCCCCTCCCAACACTCTCTTGACAGTTTTAATGCAATCCCTAAGCCATTCTCAAGGTACTGCAGACAATTTTAAACTTGGATACACGTAGAAACATGTGACCTACTCAGATATGTGTGGTGTTACCAAAGAACACCCCTGGGAGAATTTGGGAATCTTGTCTTAGCAAACAATCCCTCCCTAAAAACTTCTAGAAGATCACAAAAGCAAGACCAAGCATGACAGCTTTTTCTACTAAAACCTGTTTGTGAATAATAGATAGTCTATATAATATAGTCCGGAGGTATACTTATTGGATTATTCAACTTTTCTGAGTAAAACAACTATCTCAAAATCTTATCCAATAGCATGTGGGCTAAAAGGGGTTTGGGTAGCAGAAAAGGAAATGCAAGGGAGCCTGGCTGCTCTCTGATCACTTTGGGCTCTTAAAAAGGACACAAGAACTTTTAATTTCTAATTAAACAAGCTCCTTCTAAGTTTATCCAACCACCCACAGAAGAATTTGGGACAACTAAAAACTGCATGAAAAAACTTCACACCAGAAGTGTGAAGATAATAGATTTTCAAATTTCCCAATGCATCCACTTTGAGACAATATATATTTCTTGAATTCCAGTATACAACATAATTTTAATAGCTTTCAGTATACAATTATAATTCTCTAAAACTTCCAAAAAAACTGAGTTTTAAAGTGGAGAGCTAATTTTCAGAGTTCTACAAATATGGTGAAATATCACAAGTCAGTTTATTTAGGCTTATTTTTTAGATATATGTTGCATACTGCAAAACATTAATTTTGTTTGTTTTAAGTTTCAAATTTACTTTTTACTTCCAAAAATTTTTTCTATAACTTTTATTTATTTTTAGTTTTTGTTAAATGCACACAACAATTATCACAAAAAGGCCCTTGTTTAACTTAGGCAGTAGAACAAGGAATTACAAATTTGTTACAATAGGGCATTAAATATAGATTTAACTTACAACCTCCCTTAATCTTTCCCACAAAATATGTACAACTTTGTCACATAGATAAAGAGCCCAAAGGGTATATTACCCCTGCTATTTTTGAAAAAGTTATAGATAGTAAATTCAAATTATTTTCATGAAAATAAAAGTAAATAAATATTTTTTTTTTGCTTTAGGCAGTATTTTCTTCAAATGTTTTTTTTTTTAGTTTTCACTCACAAAAGACACTGGGGGAAGGGAGAGAGAATATAAGAAAGGAGAAACCTACAAAACCTAAACCTACAATTAAGAGTCTTTTCTGTATAAATAAGATTGGTTTCCTTGTTATGCTTCCCAGCCTATCCACTATAGAAATGATACCATTAAATGACATTTATGGTGTCAAATGGCAATTTATAATGAGGTTATCAAGACTTATTCATAAAAAGCACATAAATATGAGGAGCAGCTTTTAAATAAGCCATTTAAGGTATCTTGACAATCTTGAAGCTTCTAGCCATGGCAGAGAAAAAAAAAAGACATTACTAATACCCATTCAAAAAAACAATCTTCCCTTTTTTTCAAGGTGTAGACCAGAAACAACTAGTATAGGATTGTAGACCACAAAGGTCAGGTGACTATCTTAGAATTTGCATTCCCTGGCATTTTGACCCTTTTTGGGTAAACACTGATACTTTGTGGCACAAACAGCAGAAAGCAGCACTTTGTTATGGCAGAATCTCATTTGCTACTTAAAAAGGCTCTAAATTGCTCAAACTGGCCCTCTGCCAATGTTATACAACTACTGGGACTGCAAGTCTCCAGTTTAGGGTTTATAACAATAAGAATCCCAAGGATGGACTTTTTGTTTTAATCAAAAAGTACCAAGAGTGATAAGACTAATGATAAATAGGTTTGAGTGTGAGCTTGCATGTGCTATATTAATCTAAATTTATGTGTTGGGAAAATATATTAGACGTAGATTAGATTAAAGTTGTCTCAGCTGGCTTCTAGGTAGGATTAAGTAAAGTGTGTTTTTACATCCTGTTGGATTTTGTTCCAAAACTGCTCTCAGATTAGCAAAAAGAAAACCAAAAACAGGTTGCCACTGATTTGCTAGAGTGTTCTGAATTTGATGTTGTTTTTTTTAATACCAATTACAACTGGTGACAAGACTCGGACACATGAATACAATCCAGAAACAACGGTACAATTTTTGCAGTGGAAGACACCTGATTCACCACAACCCAAAAAACTTGTCAAGTTTGGAATCAAGTTAAGGTTATGTTGACTGTTTCTTTCAACTACCAAGGTGTTGTTCATCATGAGTATGCTCAAAAAGGACAGACCATAACTAAGAAGTACTGCATTAATGTTCTTTGCTATTACGAGATGCTGTACAAAAAAAGAGAGCCAAGTTTAAAGAGTCTAGTAGTTGAAAACTGCATCGCAATAATCCACCAGCCCATTTAGCCCATGTTGTGCAACAGTTTTGGCTAAACATGATATCCCAGTTGTTTTTCAACCCCCCAATTTGCCACACCTAACTCCATATGATTTTTTTGTTACCAAAGATAAAAATCGTGCTCAAGGGTAAAAGTTTTCAAGATGTAAATGAAATAAAACAATATGCAACAGAGCAGCCACAAGGAGTTTCTAAAACTGACTTCCAGAATTGTTTTCTAAAATCGCAAGAATGTTAGAGAGCATGTGTAGACTCAGAAGGAGCACACTTGGAGGAGGTTGAATTTTATATTCAATCCAGGAAGGATCCCCTTCCTTTGATTAATAATGGAAGGCAACACAATAATCTCATTAATATAAATATGTAGCACATTTTAAGTAAGAATTTCATTGTTTTGGTGTTTTCTTTCAGTTTGACACATATCCTAAGGCTATATGTGGAACCATAAAGGTTGGGTGTATTGTCAGAAAAAAAACCTTGATATTTGGAATTTATCTAAAATAATGAATCCAAGAGTATTCTCCTGCTTTTATTTTATTAAAGTAATAATAGAGATGTTTCCATTACTGACCTAAAAATTAGGTGAACATACCATATGATGGATGTTACAGGCTACACTCTTTTTGGGTATAGAAAAGGATAAAAACATTGGCTTAAAACTTAATATTGGATCATAAATCAATTTTTTTTTAGTTTCATAACTTATAAGCATTGATTATTTAAAGCCCAATTGGGTAAAAAAAACTAAAATTATTTTTTGGCATGCTTAGTCAACACCATTGTGTGGTTACAAAATGAAATACCTTTGGGGCCCCTTTAAGGGCTCCAGATGCAATTATTTTATAATGGAAGAGCATAAAAAGAGGCATCAAATGATGTTTTCACTTTCATCCTAGTTAAATTACAGTGCCACCTAGAAATTTACCTGGCTCTAGCCCCCTCCCTGTGACTGAATGATTCTGCCCATGGGTGCCCATATGGGGGGCTCCTGCCCCCCCCCCCCCCTGGCTGAATGATGCTGCCTTATTTTTATATTTTTGTTCTGAGATTTCTATTATATAGCATTAAAAGTGCCAATTAGATGAGGTTTGCCCCCCTGGAATTCAGCTTATGGGCACCCATGATTCTACCTTATATTTTGTTTTGAGAATTCTATTAGGCCTATACAGCATTAGAAGTGCCAATTAGACCAAGTAAGCCCCCCCCCTAAAATTCAGCTTATGGGCACCCATGGTAAGATGTCAATATGTAATTGAACAAGTGGCCTAAAAGGAGAAGAAAGAATAAAATGCCAAAATTTATTTCAGAATTTTCTTTTCTAACTGAATTTTGAATAGCCTAGTCAATGTCTGTGGATAAGACTATATAACTTTAACAAAATATGTTTATAATCAAATGGCAAGTTTGAAACCAATAGCCTAATTAACCTTTTTTTTATAACACTAAAAATAGGATAAAATGTATCATCTTTAAGGGTCTCTAAAAGGCTTCAAATTGAATTTCTGAGTAAAGTTATTAGCCTGTTAGTTGCCAGATTTGCATAGGTATACAAAGGGTCACTTTTTTTGTGTGGAGAGGATAGGTTTTGTCAGTACTTGTTCTGTAGATGATTATACTTTGAAGTAAACATACTACTCAATGCCTTTTTTTAAGCTCTTTCCAAATATAATAATCATTTTTATTGGAAATTAAGGTAAAATTCTACTTCAGCTACTTTTGACTATCTTGGAAAGAGGTTAGGTTAGGAAAATGAAACTTTCAGGGATGGGTCTACAGGCTAAAGTATGTCCTGGGAAGGTATTTTGAAGTACCTACCTCTACTCCTCCCTCTAGAGGGTCCTGACCTTTGATGACCTTTAAAACTCTGTGTGTTATAAAAGTGAGACCTTGCAAAATAGATCTTCTGATTAAATGAAGTAAAACAAAATTGTTTTCAGCTTCACAACTTTGCTCAGTCCCAATTTATAAGGTTCTAAAGATATGCAAATACATTTCCTAAATTTTGAAAAAAAAACATTGATATTGCTTAAAATTCTACTCAAATAACAGGAATTGCATTTTCAAAACTAAAGCCAAAGAAAAAGAAATGGATAACTAAAAATTAAAGTAAAATGTTGTTTTGTCAAAATTTTAATAGGTATAGACCTGTCAAGTAGACAAATTCCAGGACCCACAAGAGAGAGAAGGAGTGGAGGTAGGCACTTCAAAATACCTTCCTGGGACATACTTTAGCCTGTAGACCCATCCTTGGCAGTTTCATTTTCCTAACCTAACTCCTTTCCAAGATAGCCAAAAGTAGCTAAAGTAGAATTTTACCAAAATTAATTTTACCCCCACCCCTATATATACCAATTCAGGGTAGCCTATATACTTGCACATTAGAAGGGTGGGGTGAGGGTAAATATCTACAAAATCATATTATTGACTTATGCATAAAGTGAATATACCACTTGATGCCTTTTTTTATGCTGATTACAAATATAATAATCATTTCTATTGGAAATGAATTTCAGCCCCCCCCCTCCCTATATATGCCAATTCAGGGTATATAATTCTACATTAAGGGGGGGGAGGGGGGCAAATTTTTTTTCTGATGTAAATGGGAGGTAAGTTTAAACTACCCCCACCCCTCCCTAATGTAGAAATTTATACCCTGAATTGGCATATATAGGGGGGGGGCTGAAATTCATTTCCAATAGAAATGATTATTATATTTGTAATCAGCATAAAAAAAGGCATCAAGTGGAATATTCACTTTATGCGTAAGTCAATAATATGATTTGGTAGATATTTACCAATGTGGGGGTAAAGATTAAACTTACCTCTCATTTACATCAGAACTAAAATTTATCGCCCCCCCCCCAATGTGCGGATATACACCCTGAATTGGTATATATAGGGGTGGGGGTAAAATTCATTTCCAACAAAAATGATTTGGCTAGGCTAGCCTAGGTAGGCTATAGACCTGTCATCTATGTTCTAGCAATAAGAAAAGAGTAGAAACGTTAGCTGGGAAATACCTTCCCAAGCTATATTTTTGGCCCTGGATTCATTCTTGAAAGTTATGTTCACCTATTTTTTTTTTCTGAGCTTCAAACCTGACTGAAACTTCTTTTTAACTAACAATTTCCTATTTGGGTAGGTTATATTTTATTCAATATTAAAGTTTAGATGTCACTGATGCAAGCTTAATTATAGTGCATTGGTTGCAAAAAGCCTATTAAGGACCAGACACACGTAGCTTTTTCCGGCACCGATTTGCCAAATCGGCACCGAATTGCAAAAAAAAACGGCAGCGCTTCGAGTTTGAAAACATTTTAGTTTTCGGTGCCGATTTACAAAACGGCACCGAATTTTATCTTGATTATACAAAAAATTGTTCTTCCTGAGGAGTTTTAATTCTCAATCGTTTCCTTCTTTTCTGCAGGAAAACCAAAAGAAATAAGTTGTAGCAAATGATAAAATACAGTTGACTATTGGTGCCCATGATATTCAGTTTTGAAAATCTTGTGCAAAGGGCACTGTTTTGTACCGCTATCGGTTTCCCACCCAACTGTTGAAATCGGTGCCGAAAAAAGTAACGTGTGTCCGCCTCTTTAGGTCTATATGGCCAAACAATTTCCTATTAGAACACTGTAAAAATAATGTTTTGTTCCAACAATCCATTTTACGAGATATTTTTTTCTTTTAATATTACGTTTTTTGGTGTGGGGGGGGGGTATTTAAAAATTAAGACCTTTAGTTGTGCATGCAAATTTAACCTTATATTTCAAATTTCGGTAAATATCTAAGTGACACTATAATTAAGCTAGAATGAAGGGGAAAATATCATTTGATGCCTTATTTTATGCTCTTTCATAATTCAATAATCGCTTCTGTTGCAAATTACATTTTGATCCCTTAAAGGGGTCCCGAAAGTATTTAATATGAATTATAAAAGAGCATAAAAAAGCATCAAATGATGTTTTCACTTTCATCCTAGCTTTATTATATGGCCCACTACAAATTTACTTTGAAGTGTACCCCCCACCCCTAATAAGGAAATATATACCTTGCATTGGAATATACCCTGAATTGTCGACAGCAAAGTTTCGAATCGCAAAATTCAGCGCTATTTTTGCTGACGGTATTTGAAAAACTTGAAACGGTAGGAAAACGGTTTATATTTAAGTTGCCTAATAATTGAGATTTGAAATTTTATAAATAAGTACTTTTGGAATATATTACTCTTGAACAACTTATTTAAAAACTAGTGATATGTTTTTAACCGCTTTTCAAAAGCTTAACTAGTGTTGATAACTTTTTTGTGTGGTTACAAAAACGAAATACTTTTGAACCCCCTTAAGAGCTCAAGATTCAATTTACGACAGAAGCGCCTATTGAATTATGAAAGAGCATAAAACAAGGCACCAATTGATATTTTCACTTTCATCCTAGCTAAATTATAGTGTCACCTAGAAATTTACCCAAATTTCAAAATAAATATGAAAACGAACAAACTGATTCGGTAAAAAAATTAACCAAGTCCAAAATCTGAAATTTCAGATGATTTTTATAATTAGTATAAAAACGAGCGAAAGCAAAGTACAAATTTTGAACCAAAGCCATATAAGGTTTTTGATACGTGTACTTGGAGGACAAAAGTAGGCTCGAGATCCTTTCAATATACCCAGCCCCTCCTCCCAACAGCTTTATACCGTGAAGCAGATTAAATGGCACCTTGTTGGAACAGGAACAATAAAAGTGTTTTATGTTTGAGGTTATGAACTCCTAGTATTTAACATGACTCCCTTTACCAATCATACGGAGCGGAATAGCGCTGTCTAAGTAAACAACGATGTTGGCACGATGTATTATTTATTTTCCATACCAGGGCACTTCGTATCGAAGGAGTTGTCGTAGAAACTTGGAAAAAGGGCTCATTCGATTTGAAATTGGAACGGCTAGTGCCCTTTTTAATAGTCGAAAGTGATTGGAAGGCAACTAACACCCTTTCCACGCCCATCATTTCCCAAAACACATCCAATTTAAATTTTGTTCAGCGCAGTTAATTTTCAGATTGAAATTGTGTTTTTGAGGAGGACGCACCCCCACAGCCCTCAGGGCAAGGGTTTTAACTTTTGCCCCGGGGACAGATAAGAACGATGTTGGCACAATGTATTATTTTTTATTTATTTTTTTTACTTTAGACCAGGGCACTTTGTATCGAAGAAGTTGTCGTAGAAACTTCGAAAAGGGCTCATCCAATTGGATATTCGAACGGATAGTACCCTTTTTAATAGTCGAAAGTGATTGGAAGGCAACTAAAACCCCTTGCACGCCCACCATTTCCCCAAACACATCCAATCTAAACTTTGAGATAGCCATTTTGTTCAGCGTAGTTGATTTCCAGATAGAAATTATGTTTTGGGCGAGGACACTCCCCCACAGCCCTCAGGGCAAGGGTTATAAGTTATGCCCTGGGGCATATAAGGTTCTTACAGAAAGCGATGTCGTGGAAACTTCAAAAAAGGCTCATTCGATTGGAAATTCAAACGGCCAGTGCCCTTTTTAATAGTCGAAAGTGATTGGAGGGCAAATAATCCCCCTCTCACGCCCACTTTTTCCCCAAACACATCCAATCAAAATATTGAGATATCCATTTTGTTCGAACTAGTTGAAAGTTCTGGAAATTAGGTCTTTGAGAATGACAAACCCCCCACAATTCTCAGGGCAATGGTTGTAAGTTATACCCTGGAGGCATATAAGGTTTTTATAGAAAGCGTTATCGTAGAAACTTCAAAAAAGGCTCCTTCGATTGGAAGTCGAAATGACTAGTGCCCTTTTTAATAGTCGAAAGTGATTGGAAGGCAACTAACACCCCTTCCAAGCCCACCATTTCCCCAAACACATCCCATCAAAATTTTTAGATAACCATTTTGTTCCACACATTTGAAAGTCATGGAAATTATACCTTTGAGCAGGACACTCCCCCCACAGTCTTCAGGGCAAGGATTATAAGTTATGCCCTGGGGGCCTATAAGGTTTTTATTGAAATCTTTGTCGTAGAAACTTGAAGAAGGGCTCATTCGATTGTAAATTCAAAGGGCTAGTGCCATTTCTAAAAGTAAAAAGTGATTTGAGGGCAATTAACCCCCATCTCATGTCCACTCTTTCCCCAAACACATCCAATCAAAATTCTTAGATAGCCATTTTACTCAACGTTGTCGAAAGTTTTGGAAATTAGGTCTTTAAGGATGACAATCCCCCTCCCCCCTCACAGCCCTCAGGGCAAGGGTTGTAAGTTATGCCCTGGGGGCATATAGGGTTGTTATAGAAAGCGATGTTGTAGAAACTTCAAAAAGGGACCTAATTTCCAGAACTTTCAACTACGTTGAACAAAATGGATATCTCAAAATTTCGATTGGATGTGTTTGGGGAAATGGTGGGCATGAGAGGGGGGTTAGTTGCCCTTCAATTACTTTCGACTGTAAAAAGGGCACTAGCCCTTGCAATTTCCAATTGAATGAGCCTTGTTGAAGTTTCTTACAACGTCGCTTTCTATAAAAACCTTATATGTCCCCAGGGCATAACGTAAGACCCTTGCCCTGAGGGATGTGGGGGTGGAGGGATTGTCATGCTTAGACCTAATTTCCAAAACTTTCAACTACGTTGAATAAAATGGATGTCTAAAAATTTTTATTGGATGTATTTGAGGAAAAGTTGGGCGTGAGAGGGGGGTTAGTTGCCCTCAAATCACTTTCGAGACTATTAAAAGGGGCACTAGCCCTTTGAATTTCCAATCGAATTAGCCCTTTTTCAAGTTTCTACGAAAAAGATTTCAATACAAACTTATATACCCCCAGGGAATAACTTATATCCCTTGCCCTGAAGACTGTAGGGGGAGTGTTTTAATGAAAGGTATAATTTCCTGAACTTTAAACTGCGTGGAACAAAATGGCTATCTAAAAATTTTGATTGGATGTTTTTGGGGAAATGGTGGCCGTGGAAGGGGTGTTAGTTGCCTTCCAATCACTTTCGACTATTAAAAAGGGCACTAGCCATTTCAATTTCCAATCGAATCGAAGTTTCTACGACAACACGTTCTACAAAAACCTTATATGCCCCAAGGGCATAACTTACAACCCTTGCCCTGAGGGCTGAGGGGGGTTGTCATCCTCCAAGACCTAATTTCCAGAACTTTCAACTACGTTGATCAAAATGGCTATCTTAAAATTTGGATTGGATGTGTTTGGGGAAAAGGTGGGCGTGAGAGGGGGCTTAGTTGCCCTCCAATCACTTTCGACTGTTAAAAGGGCACTAGCCCTTGCAATTTCTAATTGAATGAGCCTTGTTGAAGTTTCTTACAACATCGCTTTCTATAAAAACCTTATATGTCCCCAGGGTATAACTTAAGACCCTTGCCCTGAGGGCTGTGGGGGTGGAGGGATTGTCACCCTTAAAGACCTAATTTCCAAAACTTTCAACTACGTTGAATAAAATGGCTATCTAAAAATTTTTATTGGATGTATTTGAGGAAAAGTTGGGCGTGAGAGGGGGGTTAGTTGCCCTCAAATCACTTTCGAGATTATTAAAAGGGGCACTAGCCCTTTGAATTTCCAATTGAATTAGCCCTTTTTCAAGTTTCTACGACAAAGATTTCAAAAAAAACTTATATGCCCCCAGGGAATAACTTATATCCCTTGCCCTGAAGAATTAAGGGGGAGTGTTTTAATCAAAGGTATGATTTCCTGAACTTTAAACTGCGTGGAACAAAATGGCTATCTCAAAATTTTGATTGGATGTTTTTGGGGAAATGGTGGGCGTGGAAGGAGTGTTAGTTGCCTTCCAATCACTTTCGACTATTAAAAAGGGCACTAGCCATTTCAATTTCCAATCGAATCGAAGTTTCTACGGCAACGCGTTCTATAAAAACCTTATATGCCCCAAGGGCATAACTTACAACCCTTGCCCTGAGGGCTGTGGGGGGTTGTCATCCTCCAAGACCTAATTTCCAGAACTTTCAGCAACGTTGAACAAAATGGCTATCTTAAAATTTTGATTGGATGTGTTTGGGGAAAAGATGGGCGTGAGAGGGGGGTTAGTTGCCCTCCAATCACTTTCGACTATTAAAAAGGGCACTAGCCCTTTGAATTTCCAATCGAATGAGTCTTTTTTGAAGTTTTTATGACAACGCTTTCTATAAAACCTTATATGTCCCCAGGGCATAACTTACAACCCTTGCCCTGAGGGCTGTGGAGGATTTTCCTCCTCAAAAACATAATTTCTATCTGGAAATCAACTACGCTGAACAAAATTGCTATTTAAAAATTTCGATTGGATGTGTTTGGGGATAAGGTGGGCGTGAGAGGGGGGTTAGTTTTCCCTCAAATCACTTTCGACTATCAAAAAGGGCACTAGACCTTTGAATTTCCAATCGAATGAGCCCTTTTTTGAAGTTTCTACGACAACACTTTCAATAAAAACCTTATATGCCCCCAGGCCATAACTTATAACCCTTGTCTGAAGACTGTGGGGGGGGAGTGCCCTGTTCAAAGGTATAATTTCCTGAACTTTATACTGCGTGGAACAAAAAGGGCATCTCAAAATTTTGATTGGATGAGTTTGAGAAACGGTGGGCATGGAAGGGGTGTTAGTTGCCTTCCAATCACTTTCGACTATTAAAAAGGGCACAAGCCACTCCAATTTCCAAAAGAATGAGCCCTTTTCGAAGTTTCTACGACAAGCGTTCTATAAAAACCTTATATGCCCCCAGGGCATAACTTACAACCCTTGCCCGGAGGGCTATGGGGGTTTTTCATCCTCAAAGACCTAATTTCCAGAACTTTCAACTACGTTGAACAAAATGGCTTTCTTAAAATTTTGATTGCATGTGTTTGGGGAAAAGGAGGGCGTGAGAGGGGGGTTAGTTGCCCTCCAATCACTTTCGACTATTAAAAAGGGCACTTGCCCTTTGAATTTCCAATCAAATGAGCCTTTTTGAAGTTTCTACGACAATGCTTTCTATAAAAACCTTACATGCCCCAAGGCATAACTTACAACCCTTGCCCTGAGGACTGTGGGAGAGTGTCCTCCTAAAAAACATAATTTCTATCTGGAAATCAACTACTCTGAACAAAATGGCTATCTCAAAGTTTTGATTGGATGTGTTTCGGGAAATGGTGGGCGTGGAAGGGGTGTTAGGTGCCTTCCAATCACATTCGACTATAAAAAAGGACACAAGCCACTCCAATTTCCAATTGAATAAGCCCTTTTTCCAAGCTCCTACGACAACTTCTTCGATACGAAGTGCCCTGTTCTAAATGAAAAAAAATAATAAATAATACATTGTGCCAACAACATTCTTATATGCCCCCAGGGCATAACTTAAAACCCTTGCCCTGAGGGTTGTGGGGGAGTGTCCTCCTCAAAAACATATTTTCTATCTGGAAATCGACTACGCTGAACAAAATGGCTATCTCAAAATCTTGATTGGATGTGTTTGTGGGAATGATGGGCGTTTAGTTGCCCTCCAATCACTTTCGACTATTTAAAAGGGCACTAGCCACTCTAATTTCCAATCGAATGAGCCCTTTTCGAAGTTTCTACGACAACTCCTTCGATACGAAGTGCCCGGGTATGGAAAAAAATAAAAATAATACATTGTGCCAACATCGTTCTTTACTTAGGCAGTGCTATTGCGCTGCCTATGATTTCTATTCGTTCTGGGTTTCATTTATTTATCAATGCTAATTTGTGATAGTTTCAAGCTTGGTAGATTATTTGATTATATTTTTGCTAATTTTTAGTTTAATGGAGTTCTTTACTTTTCTTTGAAAGACTTATTTTGTGGAAAACGTTTTTCAAATTAATTTTAAGTAGGGATAAATGCAGATTTAGTTCAACAATCTGCTTGTCCAAGGTGAATTACCTTGGGCCAATTTAACGGAAGAATTGCATCAAACGTTTCTTGGTAACGAACTGTCATTAAGGAGCAACGTGGCTCAATAGGAACCGAAACTCTAAAAAGCGGAACTTTGATATCAATAGATATATCAAAAAATTTGGGTTATCATGCTGATTCCAAATATATAAAAGTCTTAAGTTTAGTGTTACCTATAAAAAGTTACGAGGCATAGAAAATTTGCCTGATTTTCAAAAAAGGGGGAAAACACCCCCTACAACTTAAGGAATATGAATGAAAATTACACCATCAGATTCAGCGTAACCAAGAACCGTTTTGTACAAGTTTTTAGCTCCAACCTGCCAAAATGTGGAATTTTGTATTTTTTTGCCAGAAGAAAGATAACGGATGCGTGTTTATTTTTTAGTTTTGTTTTGAATTTTTTTTTTCCAGGGATGATCGCATCGATTCAATAATTCTAGAATGCAAACCAAGCAGTCCAATACTACTACTATGATACTGGTTAAAGAGTTCGTGGTAAGGAACTGTAAGTAAGGAGTCACGCGGCTCAATAATAACCAAAACTCTAAAAAACGGAATTTTGATACCAATAGATATATCAAAAGAATTTTGATACCAATAGATATATCAAACGAATCGGCTTATTATAATGATTCTAAATATATAAGTTTCATTAAGTTTAGTATTACCCACAAAAGGCTACGAGCTTGAGAAAATTTGCCTGATTTTCGAAGAAGGGGGGAAACACCCCCTAAAAGTAAAGAAATAATGAAAATTACACCATTAGATTTAGTGTATCAGAGAACCCTACTTAGAGGTTTCAAGCTCCTATCTGCAAAAATGTGGAATTTTGTATTTTTTTGCAAGAAGAAAGATCACAGATGCGTGTTTATTTGTCTTTTATTTTCTTTTTCCCAGGGGTGATCATATCGAACCAATAATTCTAGCAAATCAAAAAAGGGATCGTTGTGACGAAATTTAAAAGTTCTAGTGGCTTTTTTAAGTGACCAAAAAGATTGGAGGGCAACTAGCCCCCTCCCATCCCCTATTTTCCTCAAAGTCGTCCAATCACAATTTTGAGATAACCATTTTGTTCAGCACATTTGAAAAGTTCAGTAACAATGTTTTGGGGGATAACATGATTCCCCACAGTCCCTGGGGAAAGGTCTATAAGTCATGCAATTTCCCCATTGTTTACGCATAGTATTTGTTATTGGGAAGTATAGGCTACAGGGGGAGGGGGGGGGAAGAGAATAGTTTCTGTTATTTTTAAGTTTTAACGTTGCTCTTTACTTGCCGTTTAAAAGAATTATCACTTTTACTTTAATTTCTGACCGTTTTTCCAGTTATGCCAAGGAAATCTCCTTCCCTCTCCCCTCTCCGTGTAGAATTTTGATTGCAAAACTTTCATCACGTGTCTTTGGGGACTAAGGCGTGTGGGAGGGGGGCCAGTTGCCCTCCAATCTTTGTATGTCACTTAAAAAGAACTCTAGAACGTTTGATTTCCTTTTGAATAAGCCCTCTTCCAATCTTCTAGGACCATTGATTGGATGCAATCATCCTCGGGGAAAGAAAAAACAAGAATAATAATAATAAAAAAAAGTCAAAAACCAAAAACAAAAAACACGCATTCGTGATCGTTCCTCTGGCAACAAATACTTAATTCCACATTTTCTAGATTGCAGCTTGGAACTACTTGGGTTCTTTGATATGCTGAATCTGATAGTATAATTCTCAATAACATCACTAGACGTTTTGGGGGTGTCCCTCCCCCTTTTTGAAAATCTGATGAATTTTCTCATGGTCGTAGCTTCTGATTGGTGATATTAATTTTAATGAATTTTATATGTTTTGAATAATAAGGAGCGCAATAGTGCTGCCTAAGGAAAGGGTGATGTTCGCACAATGTATGTTTTTTTTTATTCTCACTAAGGCATTTCGTATACAAGGAGTTGTCGTAGAAGCTTCGGAAGGAACTCATTTGATATGGAATCGAAAGTTCTCGTGCCCTTTATTTGTTGAACGTTATTGGAGGGCATCCAGCCCTACTCCCACGCCCATTAACTCCCAAAACACATCCAATAAAAATTTTGAGATAACCATTTTGTTCAATATAGTTGGAAGGTCCAGAAACTGTATCTTTGGGGATTTCAGATAATGTGGAGAGAAAAATTGATCTGTGCATACAGGTTGTCAAAAAGGCGTAGCTCAGGATTAACTAAGGGTATAAAATTGAAACTTCCAGGGAATGATGAGGGGGATGATCAATTGACAAAAAAAAAAAAATTGCACGCTTCTACCAATACTAACGTTACTGCTACTACTACCACCACTGCTACAACTACTCCTTCTGTAGCGACTACTACTAAGGCTGAGGATATGAAGAAGATAATTTGAGGAAATGTTGAACTAAATCAAAGCATACTGTGTGCATACAAATTCTCAAAAGGGCGCATCAGTAATATCTGAGGAACAGCTTAATGTATCAAGCTGAAAATTCTTGGGCATCATAAGGGGGATGTTCAACTAACCAAAAGGCAATATGGGTATACTCCTGCTGCTGCTAATGCTATTGCAACTACACTTACTACTACTACTAATGTGCCGACTACTACTACTACTACTGCTACTAGTATAATACTAATAGCCTACTACTAATGCTAAGGGTATAAAGGTAACAATTTAAGAGAATATTGAGGGGGAAGTTGAACTGAATCAGAACACACTGTGTGCACACAGGTTTTCAAAAAGGGTGTATCTCAAGAACGGCTTAGGGTACTAAGCTATGACTTTCAGGGAATTCTTAGGGGGAAGATCAATCGACCAAAAATACAATATGTGCACGCTATTATTATTGCTACTACCAGTACTACTAATACTACTCCTGATACTACTTCTATTGCAACTACTAATAAGGCTAAGAGTATTAAGGTGAAAAATTCAGGAAGTGTTGTAGGATAAATTGAACTAAATTAAAACATACTTCGTGCATGCAGGTTGTCAAAAGGACATATCATCAATGCCCCAGGAACTGATATCGTAAAATAAGTGGCATGCTATCAAAACTTCCAGGGAATAACGAAGGGGACGTATGACTAACAAAGAAACACACTATTTGCATGCAGGTTGTCAAAATGGTGTTTTTCGGGAATGACTTAGGGTATTAAGTTGGAACTTTCTGTGAATGCTTAGGGGGAAGATTATTTGCCCCAAAGGCAATATGTGCACCCTTCTACTAATACTACTACCATCAGGGCCGTATCAAGGATTTTTGTTGGGGGAGGGGGGTTGCCCCAGGAACTGTGTACAGGAATAAATTGAATATTTCAGCATATATTGAGTGGGATGTTAAAACAAAACAAAAGGTGTTATGGGACTACTGTTACTAATACTGCTACTACTAGTACTACAGCTATTACTACTGCCGAAGCTGAAAATATTAAGGTGAAGCTTCCAGGGAGTATTTTTGGGGATGTCAAACTAAATCAAAACACACCATAAGCATGCAAATTATCAACAGACCGTACCAGCTATACCACTTTTGCTGCTTTCTCTTCTAGTATTGCTGTTATCAAAACTGATCATAAATAAATTTTATACCACAAGTTTTAGATATTAAACATATCATAAATTTTATTTTTTTCGGGAAACTTGAGTAGGTGCAAAACTAAATCAAGGTACAAAATGTGTGCCCAAATTTTCAAAAGCGCGTATAAAATTGAAAATTGTGAAACAATTTTCTCCAACATATAAATAGTAAGCCGAAAAATGGATTTCAATAGGATGAAACGATAATATTTAAATATTATTTTCTTTAACATTGAAAAAGACTTTGTCAATCGAAACGAACAGAAAATAATTTAATTTTTTTTCCAAAAAATGATTTTTTCAAAGAAAATTAAACAAAAATTGTAAAAGTAAAGTACATTGAACCAAGTAAAGTCCAATAATTTTCAAACATAACACGACCACAAGTCACCACTAATAATAATAATAAAAAAAAAA
>JAQQPU010004288.1:0-16358 GCA_029168905.1 Artemia sp. Kazakhstan ARC1039 | reverse complement strand
TATGTTGATATAAGAAGTAGAAACATTCAGCTCGAAATAAGGATTGTTCTTAGTAAAGTACCAATTATACGCTTGTCTTTAGAAGGCATGGGGGGTGTCAGCCCTAACCATCTTGGTACCTGCTTGTTTTGAGTTTGACTGGTTTTTATTGGTTTTTATTATTTTTTATAAAATAAAAGAGTCAAACTCAAAAAAGCAGAATTTAATATGACTAGGGTTCAAAACTCCTGATGTTTTGTCAAAGCCAGAAAATAATTTGTACTTTACTGAAAAAAATTCAAATGAATTTACTGAAAAAAATGTACATTGTCAGTTTAATATACATATGCTGATATTTATTCCTTAAAATCAAAATTAATTTTTGATTTCTGAAATTTATAAAAGTGAAAACGTTTAAAATAATTTTGTTCAGTAAAGTACAAGTTATGTTCTGGTTTTTAGAAAACATAGGGGTTTTGAACCCTAGTCATATTAATTTCTGCTCGTTATGAGTTTGACTCTTTTATGTATTTTAATTTCTGTTTGTTTTGGGTTTCATTTATTTATTGATAATTTTATTTTTGTTCATTTTGGTTCAATGAAGTTCTTTACTTTTTTTTGAAAAACTTATTTTGTGGAATTTTTTTTTTTTAATTAATTGCGGAAAAGCTATTTCATAACTTCAATCTGATGAGTTTAGTGAAAGGCGGGGTTGTGGGGGGGATTAATACCCTCCATCACTTTTGACGCTTAAAAAGGAACTAGACATTCCAATTTTCAATCAAATAAGCCTCTTCTAAAGTTAAACAATCATACCTTCCATAGAAACCTAAAATACCCCCTGGGCATAACTTACAGCCCTTGCCCTGAGTGCTGGGGATATTTGTTATCCTCAAAAACATAATTTCCGGATCTGTCAAATACCTTGAACAAAATTGTTTGGGGAAGGATTTGGGGAAATAATGGGTGTGGGGGGTCTTTTGCCCTCTGATCACTTTCGACTAATAAAAAAAGTACTAGTCCTCTCAATTTCCAATCGAATGATCCCTTTTTGAAGCTTCTACTACCACACTTTCTTTAAAAACCTTATATGCCCCAAGGGCAGAACTTGTCATGAGGGCTATGGGGGGGGGTGTCATCCTCAAAGACACAATTTCCAGACCTTTCAACTACGTTGAACAAAATGGCCATATCAAACTGTTGATCAGAATTGTTTGGGAAATGATGGGCGTGGGAGGGGGGTGATTCTCCCTCCGATTACTTTCGACTATTAAAAAGGACAATAGCCCTCTCAATTTCCAATCCAATGAGTCCTTTTTGAAGTTTTTACAAAACACTTTCTATATAAACCTTATAGGCCCCCAGGGCATAACTTACAACCCTTGCCCTAAGGGCTTTGGGGTGGGGGGGGGGGTTGTCACCTTCAAAGAAACAATTTCCGGACCTTTCAACTACTTTGAACAAAATGTCTATCTCAAAATTTTAATTGGGTGTGCTTGGGAAAATGGTGAGCATGGGAGAGTTGTTAGTTGCCCTCCGATTACTTTCGAATACCAAAAAGGGCACTAGCCCATTCAATCCCCAATTGAATGGGCCCTTTTTTAAGTTTCTACGACAATGCTTCCTATAAAAACCTAATAAGCCCCAGGGCATAACTTACAATCCTTTCACTGAGGGGTGTGTCATCCTCAAGGACATAATTTCTAAAATTTTCAACTACGTTGAACAAAATGGCTATCTCAAAATTTGATTAGATATGTTTGGGGAAATGGTGGGCGTGAGAGGGGGGTTAGTTGCCCTCCAATCACTTTCTACTATCAAAAAGGGCACTAACCCTTTCAATTTCCAATTGAATAAGCCCTTTTTGAAGTTTCTACGACAACACTTTCTATAAAAAAAAATTATATGTCCCCAGGGCATTACGTACAATCCTTGCCCTGAGGGCTGTGCGGGGAGTATCATCCTCAAAAACATAGTTTCTGGATCTTCCAACTACGTTGAACAGAATGCCTATCTCAAAATTTTAATTGGATGTGTTTGGGGAAATGGTGGGCGTGAGAGGGGGGTTAGTTGCCCTCCAATTACTTTCGACTATTAAATTTCCAATCGATTGAGCCCCTTTTGAAGTTTTTAGGACAATGCTTTCTATGAAAAACCTCACATGCCCCCAAGGCATAACTTACAACCCTTGCCCTGAGGGCTGTGGGGGGGGGGGAAGTGTCATCCTCAAAGACATAATTTCAAGATCTTTCAACTACGTTAAACAAAATGGCCATCTCAAAATTTTGATTGGATATGTTTGGGGAAATGGTGGGCGTAAGAGGGGGGTTAGTTGCCCTCCAATCACTTTCTACTCTTAAAAAGTACACAAGCCCTTTCAATTTCGAATCGAATCAGCCGTTTTTTAAGTTTCTGCGACAACCCTTTCTATCAAAACCTTATATGCCCCCAGGGCATAAACTACAACCCTTGCCCTGAGGGCTGTGGGAGGAGTGCCATCCTCAAAGACATAATTTCCGAACCTTTTAACTACCTTGAACTGAATGCCTATTTCAAAATTTTGATTGGATGTGTTTGGGGAAATGAAGGGCGTGAGAAAGGGGTTAGTTGCCCTCCAATCACTTTTGACTATTAAAAAGGGGAATAGTCCTTCCGATGCCAAATCGAATGAATCCTTTTCGAAATTTCTACGACAACTCCTTCGATACGAAATGCCCTGGTTTAAGGAAAAAAAACCAACAAAAAAAAGAAAGAAAAAAATACATTGTACCAACATCGTTCTTTACTTAGGCAGTGCTATTGCGCTGCCTATGATCCCAATAGAGGAAAATATTCCACTTCTTGTTTGTTACCGTTTCCAACCTACGGAATGGATCGGGTTTCACCAAAAACAGCAACAACAAAAGCAATAGTGATATTCCACGATACTATAAAACAATTTACGAGGTATATGAAATTAGTGGGGAAGCTTCAAATAGGCAGTAAAAGAAATATTCTATAGTCGATTTCGGAAACTTTTTGATCAATCAAAATTACGTTATTCCATGAGCTTTTAATTTAATAGAAGCATCATATTTTTTTTGGTGGTCCATCCTTAAATTTAGTAAATGATTTCGTCACAGAGAACAGTTTTTAAAAAGAAATTCTACACAAAAAACCTGAGCTAAAGTAGTAATCTCTATTTAAAAAAGACCAATGTCTTTAAATTTAATAGGAATCCCATTAAAATCATTTTATTCTCGCAACATATCAAAGGTAACTTGTGTAAAAAATTTAAAACTATTACTGGAAGTACCATGTCGCATCACTATTCTCATAACTTGGTAACTCATTGGTAATTGTAAAAATTGCATAATAGGATGACATGACCAGAAGCATGAATATTAGTCTATTTTCGAGTTTAGGACTATCTCAGAATACTAAAAAGCGTTGCGAAACAAAACAATACATGTTTAATAAGATCCAGTTACGATCACAACCACAGCCTAACAGCTGTAAAACTACAGGAGAACATTTTAATAGCAGCTTTCATCATACACTTCGACGAATAAAATTATCATACTTATTTCTTTCTTTGTCTTTCTACCAGTAAATTAGATACTTCCATTACACCAGTTGAATTATAGTTATACAGAACCGGTTAGCTGCCGTAAAAAAAAACAACAGGGAGTAAAAATATATATACAAAAACAATCCTTTGTTCTAGGTACTATTTTTTCAGATCAGTTGCGACATACTTGGAAATATACAAGCTGTTTCAGCAAATTTTATAAATGTATTAATTTTGTATACTAAACAGTTAAATAATCAGGTAATCCCTAACATTTGAATGATCTATCAGCATACAAAGAAAATGCAGTAAAAAAGAGAGGGGAATATATCAGATAAATAGAAAGGACTCACACACAGATTGGGGAGTGGGGTAGGTTTGCTTGCTGAGAAATATGATTTTTAATACGTGTTTTTTCCAGCAGCCTACTAACTTAAAACTTCAGCTAATCAATACTCATTCACATATGTGTTTTACTTTTGGATTGCCGAAAATAAGAGAGCAGTATTTAAATTGGTGTTTCTTGTTACTGATACTAATTTCTAGAGCAAGATGTCGGATGGCTTTGAAGCGACATTGTTTAGGCAATACGCTAAAAAAAAAATTTTTTTTTAATTTTAGGCGGAAAGAACACACTCTAATCTTAAAACTAATGGAAATTTTGTTATTTAGTCACCATACGAAATCGGAAGATACGTTAGATTATAGTGTAGGTTCATTTTCTCAGAGAGCTATTGATAGCCCACGACTAACCATATTATGAGATGTCCAACGAAATCCTAAACAGAAAGTTACTTGACGAGGGAAAAGGGAGTTGTCAGAAAAAACACAAAGATGGAGAAAAATCGTTAAAAAATTTATTCAATAGTGGAGGAAGCTCAAGGGCCCTGTTTCTACGTTGAAGCCTGTTTCTGACAATTATATTTTACGCTGAAAAGTTTCAATTAACGTGTCAAAAATATTTACAGGTTTTATCGAAAATAAAATTTTCTCCAAAAAACGGGTAATCTTTATGATAATTCTGAAATTAAACTGGAACGTCCAAGAGCCGTATGTCAGAAATATAAAGCTCCTATGCCTAAGACTACGACATTTCGTTTTTATACCAGGGGGTGATTCAAACATAAATGTTAAATTCTAGAATTTAAAGTTCTAGTTTTTTGAGTAACAAAAGATGTATCTCAGCAGAATGTCGATTTCTGCCATTTTGTTCACATTTTCGCCCGACTAGGGTCAAAATTCTATTTAACTGAATTTGTAAGAAAGGGAATTGGTGTCAAATTATCGAAAAAAAGCTACGTAGGACAATTGGCCAACTTAACGGGAGAGGCTCAAATATTTATTTCTTTTGTTTTAAGACCTTACTTTTTCCTCTCCTGTTAGGCTTGATCACATTACGATATATTATTGGCCAGCGGCAACCTGATCATAGTCCCTGAACAAGAATCATTCCTGAAAGGACAGACAGATACAAAGGTGCATGTTTTATAATTAAAATTACAACAATGTATATATTGGGCCTCACCCAAAGCTTTAGTCTGTAAAAAAAAGGCAAGACACAGTTCTAAAGGCAACTATTTTCTAATTTGAGCTAGAAAAGTACAAACATCACTCATAATTTTACGATCCTGTCATGTTAGCACTATGTGTTCTTTCGATTAACGCACGCGGCAATAAAAAATATTACCGATAAACCTACACCAAACGCAATAAAGCACGCATTTAAAAACCAAAAAGCTAGATAATACACAGTTTGATGACAATATAAAGGAGATTCCACATCATGAAATTCTGGTGGATCAATACGGTAGACGAAAACACACCCTGAAAAGTTGAAATAAATTAGAATGATTTATAACTAACATGACATATGAGTTTATATGAACAATGAACAAACAATGTAGAGAGAAAGGATAGAGAAGGAGGAGAGAGAGAGAGAGAGAGAGAGAGAGAGAGAGAGAGAGAGAGAGAGAGAGAGAGGAAAGAGAGAGAGAGAGAGAGAGAGAGAGAGAGAGAGAGAGAGAGAGAGAGAGAGAGAGAGAGAGAGAGAGAGAGAGAGTGAGAGAGAGAGAGAGACAAGAGGCTTAAATTATACGTAGGAATACATCTTACTCACCTGTGCAAAACCAAACAAGATTCATCGCAGTAATGACAAAACTTAGAACTTGAAAAGTTTTACCAAACCATCCTTCTCGCCAGGTTGAGGAACGAGCATCCATTAATACATAAACCATTTGAATGATGACCCTTGCAAGAAGACTGGCACCTATTGAGAAATGATTAATGAATTAGACTATAGATGCCAATTAAAAGCTGTCATTTAGGTATATAAAATTACTAGGTAGTCCTAAAAAAATGGTTTATATTATAATTGCTATGAAAGAAGTAGATGTTTTTAGATTTCTTCAACAACTAACGAATATTTCGGGCAAATCTGGAAAAATATCTTAGTTCACTAATGCACTGAGGAACATCAAGTTCCGGCTACGTTTTAGGGTATCTGTATTTAAATAATGAAAAAAAAACTTGATTCAATTAATTTTAAAATATTCACGTTGTAATTATATGGTTAAAAACTGCCTTTTTCTACAGACAAGCCGGTTTGCAGATCAATAACCTGGGGGTTCAAATAGGCCATTCTACTGAAAATCAGGATCGTGATTTCACTATTTATATTTTGAATTTGACAAAAAAAAAAATATTCAAAATGAAAGCAAAAGCGGCATAAAAACTTAGAACGAACAGAAATTATTCCATATATGAGGTAAGCTGCCCCCTCCATAATCCCGCTCTTTTCGCCAAAGTCCTAGAGTACTAAGCTGAAAGCATTTAAGAGTGCATTAAAGTGCAACCGACTGTCTTTTAAAATGCTTTAACCTAAAACTTTATTATTTAAATCTAATGCACATCAATCATTTCTCCTATTCTCGAGATAATGTGAAACACTTTTTTATTCCATTCCAATAGACCTTGTGTTTGAATTGATATTTCGTCTTTATTTTGTTTCAGCGAACTGAAAATAACGTCTCTATTTTAACTCAAGCTATCCTATTGGTCTGGAGGAAACACTTTTATAAATTTAAATTTAAGACATACAGAAAGTACCTAAAGAAGAACGCTGTCACGCATAAAAGCTCGTGCTACATTTTGCTAAAAGGCTGAATACTTTACTAGAAACACAGAAAATATGTCTGAAATTTGTACTTCCCTGACGTATAAAAATTAAGACAAACGGCAATGGATCCTAAACTGAATTACTCAAGCTTAATTTTAGCTTCCAAACTACTATATATCTGATTCGATGGTTTGACGTAACCTTTCTAAAATACCCTATAAAGACCCCATATAATTAAAATACTTGTACTAATGCTCTAAATACCTCAGATTTCTTTAAAATTTCAAAGTTACTCACGTAAAGCTAATTTTGATGTCCAAAGAGAGTTCAGTAGAGCATATTAATTGCGCTTATTCAGTAAGTAACTGCAATTAATTACAACAAGCTATATTAAGCGTTGGGTGGACCAATCAGACTTTTCAGAGAATTTTTTGATTAATTAAAAAAATCGCATAGGTTGAACTTCGCGCTTGCTAATTCCTGGCATTGGTAAAAACTTCATTAAGATTGGGTCTTAAGCCTTTTACTACACTATTACACATTTTTTTCTTATCTAATATTTTAAAATTATATTTGGTCGATTTATGGGAAAAGTATTGTACCTCCAACTATAAGAAACAAAGGGATTCTTGGCTGAATAGGGCATTCGTGTTGATGCAAGATTCCAAAGGTTAGCATTGCAACCGGCAACGCAACGAAGACAACTAAAAATATAGCAGTTGCACCTGCAAAAAAAGAAAGAAATAGAAAGAAAAGCATACAAAATCATCCAAGACTTTACATACTTAAAACAAGTTCTTAATCATGCAAACTATTAGCAAAGCAAATAATACATTTGACAAAACGAAACTACACTTTAATTACTCCCATTGGACGGAATGAGGTGGAGGATGCTATGGAGGTTAGACCACCCTCTATTGGCCAAAAAAGTTATCCATGCTTTTATCCCTATTTAGCTAGTTCTAAATATCATGGGAAATATTTATATTCATGCTAAATGTTTTTCATTGGCTTAAACAAAAACGAGCTTGTTTTAAATGGAGAAAAGAGCGAAAATAAACTCAAAACAAATTGGACATTCTCCTGCAGGTGAGAGTTTCTCGTCTTCTAGTTTCTTGCTCTTTATACTTAAATTTGGCTAGTGATTTTCTGGAAGTATTTTGTAGGGCAAGCAATATGGGAAACTGCTAATTGCAAGTGTTTTATTTCCAAACTACCTCTCAACAAATGAACTGAAAACGGTTAAATATTTAGGGTAACTGCTTATGTACAGCTTTTTCATTCATTAGGATTAACTGGGGAGACAAGTCTAGCAGCAACCGACATAAGATTCTCGGGAACTAGTAAAACATTTGCAGCTACTTTTTCAAATGTGTCTTTGTTGTTCTTTAGTGCCTGATAGTTTCCTATGTGGTACTGTTACCTCAATTGTAAAGAGAGGAAAAGACGTAAATAAATGTGATTCTTATAGGCCTATTACTGTCGCCTGCAATATTAGCAAACTTTTTGAATATGTGCTTCTTCCTTATATTATTGATTTTGTGAATTATGATGCTAATCAGTTTGGATTTAGAAAGGGGATTTCTTGTCATTATGCACATCGGGTGCTTGCTCTCCTTTTTAAGGATGCACAAACGAAAGGTCAATCATTACATATATGTGCTTTAGACATATCTAAAGCTTTCGACAGTGTTGTGCACCCTCAGGCTTTTTATTCTTTACATCAGCTTGGTATAAACCCATCGATTATTTCTCTGCTACGTTTTTGGTATTCGAATTCATATGTTAGATTGAAATCGAATGGATGTGTTTTTGGAAATATTCCTGTTAAAAGCGGGGTTAGGCAAGGAGGAGTTCTTTCGCCTTATATTTTTAATGCTTGTATTTCGAGTGTGATTAATAAGATTCCCTCCAGTTGTTTTTTTGGTTTTTCGGAAGTGTCTTATTTAGCATATGCTGATGACCTCCTCCTGATTAGTCGTTCCAAAAGGAGGCTTGAATGGAATGTTAGCATGGTGGGATCTATGCTTAGTGAAATAGGCCTATCATTAAATACTTTGAAATGTGAATATTTACTCTTTAACGCTGTTAATCCCCCTGCTACTCCCCTTGCTTGCAATACTTTTACGGTACCTAGGGTCCCTGTTATTAAATGGCTTGGTATTTCCATTTGTGAATCCGTAGGAAGTATCCGACGTAAATTTATTTGTGATTCGAAGGATAAGCTTAAAGCTGGTTATGGGAAAATTGTTGCAAACCGTGGACGTTTTAATAGGCATGGTCTTGCTAAACTCTACTGTAGTTTCTGTGACCATGCGATTTTATCCGCTTCTGGGCTGTATCCGCTTTTTACTAAGCATGATCTGAAACAAATGAAGGTTAATTATTTTAGATATTGTAAATTCCTATTATATTTGCCGCTTGCTGTGCGCAATAGGCGCCTTGTTGGTCGTTATGGTGCAACAGAAATTCTGTCCTCGCTTGAAATGGTGCAAGCGAAGATCAGTCAGGATGCTAGTTTTCGGTTGGGCCCACATCACAGTCTTATCCGTTTTTTTTTATTAGTGTTTATATTTGTGGTTAGATTGTCGCTGTTCTTTTTCCTTTTTTTTTTGTGTTTGTATTACTCCACTATTTTACATTTATTGTACAGTGGGTTATAAATAAAATAAAATAAATAAATATTACTCTATGTTGCACTAACCCCTAATAACAGATAACACACGTCAACGCAGATGTCATTACTCATGACACTTTAAATACATGGCGGAAGATAGACGTCCCAGAGCGGTAATGGAGTGAAAGCCAGAGAGAAACCAAAGAGGAAGACAGAAACATACACCTTGTCACATCAACCAGCACATGGACGCCAGCAAGAGGACATTACCCCCTCTGGGAAAAATAAACACATTACAAATTCCACTTCGGGATCTTGACGGTTTTATCCCCCCGCCCCCTTGTTCTTAGATCTATATAAAGTTAAGTCATTTTCATATTAATGAAGATATTACAGGCTATTACCGTATTTAAAGTCCTTTAATTTTACGAACCACATTTTTAGTAATATTAAAAAAAAAAAATATCAAAAATTTAGATTTTCAAAGAAAATTAAAGAGCTATATTAAACCCAAGATGAGCAGAAATAGAGTCATATAATAATGAAAACTTAAAACGAGAAAAAATTACAAACAATGAATAAGTGAGAACCAAAATGAACACAAATAATAATAATAATGATAATAATTTATTTTTGACCCACTATACAGAAAATGAAGTGGAGTGACCAATGAGTAACCAAGTCAAAATTAAAAAGAATAGAAACGATCACAAAAAGGAGTAGGGTTAACGTCCCCTAAGTCTTCTAAAGCCCAGAGGCTCATTTCGGACCATCTGGTCCGAAATGACCCAGGGCATAACTGGAGCTTTGGGGGGTTTGTCATCCTCAATGACCTTATTTCCAGAACTTTCAACTACGTTGAACAAAATGGCTATATAGAAATTTTTATTGGATGTGTTTTGGGAAATGGTGGGCATAAGAGGAGGGTTAGTTGCCCTCCAATCACTTTCGACTATTAAAAAGGGCACTAGCCCTCTGAATTTCCAATTAAATGATCCCTTTTTGGAAGTATCTACGACAACGCTTTGAATAAAAACCTTATATTCCCCCAGGGCATAAATTAAAACTCTTGCCCTGAGGACTGTGGGGGAAGTGTCCCCCTCAAAGACATAATTTCTAGATTTTTCAACTACGTTGAACAAAATAGCTGTCTCAAAAGTTTGATGGGATGTGTTTGGCGAAATGGTGGGCGTGGAAGGGTGTTAGTTGCCTTCCAATCACTATCGACTATTAAAAAGGGCACAAGCCATTCCAATTTCCAATCGAATGAGCCCTTTTCGAAGTTTCTACAACTCCTTAAATACGAAGTACCCTGGTCTAAGACCAACCAACCAAAAAAAAAAAAAAAAAATAATACATTGTGCCAACATCGTTCTTTACTTAGGCTGCGCTATATAACGCTGCCTATGATTTAACTGTAACAAAATTGTTTAATTCTACATACTCTATGGTTTGATTAAGACTCTTTAAATATGAAATAATTACGTGAGCGCAAAGAGGTCACAGCGCAATAGTTTAGTTAGGATTTCTCTGGAAGTACGAGGGAATACGAACCGGCAGTGTGATGTCACAAAATCCACCTGGTTCCAAACAAATCTCTAACCTATAACGCCATTTAATGCTTATCAACTTAAATGAGTTTTAGTGATTAATTTGACAGCTAAATATGCCTCATACCTTTTTATACAGGTTTAGACATCGATACATACACACATTGTGCAGATTATTTCCTTTGTGAACGAAATATACGCAGCTAACAATGTGTCAAAAAGTAAAAGGGGACGCGGTCTACCAGGGGATGCGTCGAAGGAGGTACTTGTCTAGAATCTGGGTACACACGCGAGAAGTGAAGTTTTGTTAATGCTAATGAAATACTACAAAATAGGATGAAAATATAATAGTTTAGAAACAAATTTGGGCTATATATATGCACATTAGGGGGGTTGTGGGTAAAGCATAGCATATATTAAATACGTAACCTAATCTAACCTAACCTACCTTTTACTCCCCCTAAACACTAAAAACTAAAGTTTAAATCTTTGTCACGGAGTGAGTAACATCTCACAAATCTGTTTGTCAATAGCGGCTTTGAGATTTCAATGCGGTCTTTCTTTCGTGTGTACCCAGATTCTAGACAAGTATCCCGAAAAGAATAGTCCGCTTACCCCAAAAAAGCGTCTAGGGCCGGCCCTGCATATATCTAATTTAACCCTAATAATAAAAAAAGAGAAATTACACAAAGATTTCCTTCCATATTACTTGATAGGTTTTCGGGTATTTACCTAAATGTTTTGTTCGCAGAAAAATCTCTCTAGATCAATTTGTGGCTTAAAATTTGACTTTTTTTTTAATCCTTGTAATTACTGCAAATTCTTGACCAGCCCGAAACCAACGCTTCTTTTCGCTGCCCTCTCCCCCAAAGACAGGTGATTGAGAAAATAATTGAGAGATTCAACAGCATTGCTTCCGGGAATGACGTGACCCTCTACAGCCCTTGGAGCAAGAGTTGTAAGTTATGTAAGTTGCACGTTGTTTACATATTGGTTTTGTTACTGGGAGAGGGAGAATGTTTCATTGTGGGCCACCAAAAAGGCCAATGGTATTAAGAAGATACTTTCGGGGAATGCTGACGGGTATGTTGAACTAAATCAAAACACAATGTACATGCAGGTTGTCAAAAGGGTGCATCGTAAGTAGCCATGGTAGGAGTAGGAGTTGTTGTTATAAGAGTTTTTGTGGCAAGTGGAGTAGCGATAACGGCTGCAATAGCTTCGGTACGGGTTATTACCACGACTAGGAATAAATGTGACGGGAATCAGGACTAGTAGTTGTGGTAGAGGTAACAGCACTAGCAGTCATGGTAGACTACCATTTGGGACAGGTTTTCTTATGTAAGTTCGTTTTGTGGATAACGCCAGTCTTGGTAAGAGTTCAATAATTAAGTTCAGCGTAAAAACTTCAACAGACTGCTTCCAAGTATATTTCCCAAAAAAATTACTTTAAAAGGTTGATTTGGATTCTTAGAATGTTGGAAGGATCCTCAGCTGTTCTTATGTAATTAATTATCCGTGTAACATGCTGCTAAGTAGCTGGTGAAGGTTTTGTCTCAAATATATGATCATTAGTTGCCCAATCTGGCACATGATTGACATTTTATATGAGGATTAGACAAAAACCGACTTGAAATAGTTTGCTATTGAAAACTGCTACCAGTTTTTTTCGAACTCAGCGTTCCTTGTCTGGCAAATACATTCTACAGAAGTGTTTATAATATAATTAATTAAAAATTTTTGACCGGGGCGGGAGTCGGGCTTATCTAATCTTTGAACTACTTTAAAAACCCTTGCATAAAAACCTTAAATGTCCCCAGGGCATAACATAAAACACTTGTCCCCCAGCTCTGGAAGGTTGTGATGACCCTGGATTTTTATTATCTGATCTTTTGACTTATTTTAACAAAATGGCTATCTCAAAATTTGATCTGATGAATTTGGGGTAAAGAGAGCGGGGGGGGGGGGGGCTAGTTGCCCTCCGGTTCCTTTTGACTCTTAAAAAGGGAACTAGAGCTTTCAATTTCGAACAGAATGAGCCCCCTCCGAATTTTGTTCGACCATTCCTTCCATAACAACCTTGAATGTCCCGGGGCATAATTTACAGACCTTGCCCCCGGGGTCTGAGGGGTTGCGTAAACCCCGGAGTGCTTGTTTTATGATCATCGGTCTATTTTGGACAAAATGAACATCTCGAACATGCGATCGGACGCATTTGGAAAAAAGAGGGTTGGGGGGTAGTTGATAACGGATATCTTTTGACTCTCAGAAAGAGAACTAGAACTCTCAATTTCCAGCCATTTGAATCCCCTCCGAAGTTTAGAAATCATAACTAAACTATTGCGCTGTGACCTCTTTGCGCTTACGTAATTATTTCATATTTAAAGAGTCTAAATCAAACTATAGAGTGTAGGATTAAACAATTTTGTTACAGTTAAATCATAGGCAGCGTTACATAGCGCAGCCTAAGTAAAGAACGATGTTGGCACAATGTATTATTTATTTATTTTTTTTTGGTTGGTTGGTCTTAGACCAGGGTACTTCGTATTTAAAGAGTTGTAGAAACTTCGAAAAGGGCTCATTCGATTGGAAATTGGAATGGCTTGTGCCCTTTTTAATAGTCGATAGTGATTGGAAGGCAACTAACACCCCTTCCACGCCCACCATTTCGCCAAACACATCCCATCAAAATTTTGAGACAGCTATTTTGTTCAACGTAGTTGAAAAATCTATAAAATATGTCTTTGAGGGGGACACTTCCCCCAAAGTCCTCAGGGCAAGGGTTCTAATTTATGCCCTGGGGGAATATAAGGTTTTTATTCAAAGCGTTGTCGTAGATACTTCCAAAAAAGGCTCATTTAATTGGAAATTCAGAGGGCTAGTGCCCTTTTTAATAGTCGAAAGTGATTGGAGGGCAACTAACCCCCCTCTCATGCCCACCATTTCCCAAAACACATCCAATAAAAATTTTGATATAGCCATTTTGTTCAACGGAGTTGAAAGTTCTGGAAATAAGGTCATTGAGGATGACAAACCCCCCGGAGCCCTCAGTTATGCCCTGGGGGCATATAAGGTTTTTATAGAAAGCGTTGTCGTAAAAACATCAAAAAGGGATCATTTAATTGGAAATTGAAATGGCTAGTGCCCTTATTAATAGTTGAAAGTTATTGGAGGGCAACTAACCCCCCTCTCACGCCCACCATTTCGCCACACATTTCCCCCCACGCAAACAAAACTTCGAGATGTCCATTTTGTTCAACGCAGTTGAAAGTTTTGGAAATTAGGTCTTTGAGGATGATAACCCCCTCAGAGCCCTCAGGGCAAGGGTTGTAAGCTATGCTCTGGGGCACATAAGGTTTTTATAGAAAGCGTTGTCATAGAAACTTCAAAAAGGGCTCATTTGATTGGAAATTGAAAGGGCTACTACCCTTTTTAATAGTCGAAAGTGATTGGAGGGTACCTAACCCCCTCTCACGCCCACCATTTTCCCAAACACATCCAACCATAATTTTGAGACAACCATTTTGTTCAACGTAGTTGAAAGTTCTGGAAATTATATTTTTGAGGATGATACCCCCCCCACACCCCTCAGAGCAAGGGTTGTAAGCTATACCCTTGGGGCATACAAGGTTTTTATAGAAAGCGTTGTCGTAGAAATTTCAAAAAGGGCTCATTCTATTAGAAATTGAAAGGGCTAGTGCCCTTTTTGACAGTAGAAAGTGATTAGAGGGCAACTAACCTCCCTCCCATGCCCATTATTTCCCCAAACACATCCAATCAAAATTTTGAGACAGCCATTTTTTTCAACGTAGTTGAGAGTTAACGAAATTAGGTCTTTAAGGATGACACGACCCCACACAAAACCCTCAGGGTAAGGGTGTAAATTATGCCCTGAGGGCATATAAAGTATTTACAGAAAGCGGGGTTGTAGAAACTTAAAAACGGGCTCATTCGATTGGAAATTGAGAGAGCTAGTGCTCTTTTAAATAGTCGAAAGTGATTGAAGGGCAACAACCCCCCCCCCTCTCACGCCCCCCCTTTCCCCAAACACATCGAATATTTTTTTTTAAGATAACCATTTTGTTCAACGTAGTTTAAAGTTCTGGAAATTAGGTCTTTGGGGATGACAACCTCCCCCCCTCCCCACAACTCTTAGGGTAAGGGTTGTTAGTTATGCCCTGGGGATATATGAGATTTTTATAGAAAGTGTTGTTTTAGAAACTTCAAAAAGAGCTCATTTGATTGGAAATTGAAAGAGCTAGTGCCCTTTTTAATAGTCGAAAGATATTGGGGGACAACTAACCCCCTCTCACGCCCACCATTTTCCCGAACACATTCAATCGAAATTTTTAGATAGCCATTTTGTTCAACAAGTTTGAAAGGTCCAGAAATTATGTTTTTGAGGATGACAACCCCCCCCCCCCCAGCGGCCCGGGGGAAGGTTGTGAGTTATGCCCTGGGGGCATATAAGGCTTTTATAGAATTTGTTGTCACATAAACTTCAAAAAGGGCACATTCAATTGGGAATTGAGATGGCTAGTGCCCTTATTAATAGTCGAAAGCAATCGGAGGGTGAATGCCACCCCCCATGACCATCATTTCCCCAAACACTTCTGATCAACATTTTGATGTAGCCATTTTTTTGAACGTAGTTGAAGTGTCCGGAAATTATATTTTGAGTATGACACCCCCCCCACCCTCCATAGCCCCCAGGGTTAGGATTGTATGGTATGCACTGGGGGCATATAATGTTTTTATAGAAAGAGTTATCGTAAGTAGGGAGCCAGGTATTACCGCGGAACGAACACAACTGCTGCCATCTATAATCGAGTCTAACGGGACAGGGTCAATGACACCTTTTTTCAAGGTCAATCAGGGGATGTTTCTAAGCCTATTGACGCGGAACGAAGTTTGCACATGCGCACTTAGAATAATAACGGTACAATGTTATTGATCCACGAAGGGGACAGGATTTCTGGGAAATTGATTACATAATCGACGGGGATGTTTCTAAGTGTATTGATCTACGAAGGGGACAGATTTATGGGAAACTGATTTGCATAATCGACGGGGAATTATCGATTCTAACGGGACAGGATAATGTGTCTCTTTCTAGGTCAATCAGGGACTTACCTTTTGTTTTTTTTTGTTAAACACGATTGACTGAAACAAAAGCGGAACTCTTAAAATCACAACTGAAGGTCAGTAAATAATTGCTTTTGTTTTTTTGTTAAACACGATTGGCTGAAATAAAAGCGGAACTTTTAAAATCACAACAACTGAAGGTCAGTAAATAATTCCTTTTATTTTTTGTTAAACACGATTGGCTGAAACAAAAGCAGAACTTTTAAAATCACAACAACTGAAGGTCAGTAAATAATTCCTTTGTTTTTTTTTGTTAAACACGATTGGCTGAAACAAAAGCGGAACTTTTAAAATCACAACTGTAGGTCAGTAAATAATTCCTTTGTTTTTTTTGTTAAACGCGATTGGCTGAAACAAAAGCGTAACTCTTAAAATCACAACAACTGAAGGTCAGTAAATAAT
>JAQQPU010004287.1:32092-45471 GCA_029168905.1 Artemia sp. Kazakhstan ARC1039 | reverse complement strand
AATCACTTTCAACTATTAAAAAGGGCACTAGCCCTCACAATTTCCAATTGAATGAGCCCCTTTGAAGTTTTTACGACAACTCTACCTATAAAAACCTTATATGCCCCCAGGGCATAACTTACAACCTTTGCCCTGGGGGCTTTGGGGGGTTTGTTATCCTTAAATACATAATTTCAAGAACTTTCAACTACGTTGAAGAAAATGGCTATCTCTAACCTTTGATCGAATGCGTTTGGGGAAATGGTGGGGGTGAGAGGGGGGGTTAATTACTCTCCACTCACTTTAGACTGTTAAAAAGGGCAATTACAATTTCCAATCAAATGAGCCCCTTTGGAAATTTCTACAACATCTTTCTATATAAACCTTATATGCCCCAGGGCATAACTTACAACCCTTGCACTGAGGGCTCTGATGGGGTTATCATCCTAAAAGACCTAATTTCCTAAACTTTCGACTACGTTGAACAAAATGAATATCTCAAAATTTTGATTGGATGTGTTTGGGGAAATGGTGGGCGTGAGAGGAAATGGTTAGTTGCCCTTCAATCACTTTCGACTATTAAAAGGGCACTAGCCCTTTCAATTTCCAATCGAATGAGCCCTTTTTGAAGTTTCTACAACATCGCTGTCTATAAAAACCTTATATGTCCCTAGGGTATAATTTACGACCCTTGCTCTGAGGGCTGGGGGGGTGGAGGGTTGTCCTTCAAAACTTTCGACTACGTTGAATAAAATGGCTATCTAAAAATTTTGATTGGATGTGTTTGGGGAAAAGGTGGGTGTGAGAGGGGCGTTAGTTGCCCTCAAATCACTTTCGAGACTATTAAAAAGGGCACTAGCCCTTTGAATTTCCAATCGAATGAGCCCTTTTTCAAGTTTTTACGACAAAGATTTCAATAAAAACTTATATGCCCCCAGGGAATAACTTATAATCCTTGCCCTGAAGACTTTGGGGGGAGTGTTCTAATCAAAGGTATAATTTCCTGAACTTTAAACTCCGTGGATCAAAATGGCTATCTCAAAATTTTGATTGGATGTTTTGGAGACATGATGGGCTCGGAAGGGGTGTTAGTTGCCTTCCAATCACTTTCGACTATTAAAATGGGCACTCGCCATTTCAATTTCCAACCGAATGAGCCATTTTTGAAGTTTCTACGACAATGCTTACAACCTTGCCCTGAGGGCTGTGGGGGATTTGTCATCCTCAAAGATCTAATTTCCAGAACTTTCAACTACGTTGAACAAAATGGCTATCTTAAAATTTTGATTGAATTTGTTTGGGGAAAAGGTGAACGTGAGAGGGGGGTTAGTTGCCCTCCAATTACTTTCGACTATTAAAAAGGGCACTAGCCCTTTGAATTCCCAGCTCCTCAAAAACATAATTTCTATCTGGAAATCAACTACGCTGAACAAAATGGCTATCTTAAGATTTTGATTGAATTTGTTTGGGGAAAAGGTGGGCGTGAGAGGGGGGTTAGTTTCCCTCCAATCACTTTCAACTATTAAAAAGGGCACTAGCCCTTTGAATTCCCAGCTCCTCAAAAACATAATTTATATCTGGAAATCAACTACGCTGAACAAAATTGCTATCTAAAAATTTTGAGTGGATGTGTTTGAGGAAAAGGTGGGCGTGAGAGGGGGGTTAGTTGCCCTCAAATCACTTTCGACTATTAAAAAGGGCACTAGACCTTTGAATTTCCAATCGAATGAGCTCTTTTTCAAGTTTCTACGACAAGATTTCAATAAAAATATATATGCCTCCAGGGTATAACTTATAACCCTTGCCCTGAAGACTGTGGGGGGAGTGCCCTGCTCAAAGGTATAATTATGAACTTTAAACTGCGCGGAACAAGGAGGCTATTTCAAAATTTTGGTTGGATGAGTTTGGGGAAATGGTGGGCGTGAAAGGGGTGTTAATTGCCTTCCAATTACTTTCGACTACTAAAAAGGATATAAAAACCTTATATGCCCCCAGGCATAACTTACAGCCCTTGCCCTGAAGTCTAAGGCTGTGGGGGAGTGTCTTCCTCGAAAACATAATTTCTATCTGGAAATCAACTACGCTGAACAAAATGGCTATATCAAAATTTTGATTGGGTGTGTTTCGGGAAATGGTGGGCGTGGAAAGAGTGTTAGTTGCCGTCCAATCACTTTCGACTAGTAAAAAGGGAACAAGCCACTCCAATTTCCAATTGAATGAGCCCTTTTCGAAGTTTCTACGACAACTTCTTCGTTACGAAGTGCCCTGCTCTAAAGAAAAAATAATAATAAATAATACATTGTGCTAACATCGTTCTTATATGCCCTCAGGGCATAACTTAAAACCCTTGCTCCGACAGTTGTGGGGGAATGTCCTCCTCAAAAATATATTTTCTATCTGGGAATCAACTACGCTGAACAAAATGGCTATCTCAAAATTTTGATTGGATGTGTTTGGGGGAATGGTGGGCGTGGGGGGGGGGGCTAGTTGCTTTCCAATCACTTTCTTCAAAACTTTGTCCTTCAAAACTTCAAAGGGTTGTCCTTCAAAACTTTCAACTACGTTGAATAAAATGGCTATCTAAAAATTTTGATTGGATGTGTAACTAAAAAAAAAAAAAACTCCTCAAAAACATAATTTCTATCTGGAAATCAACAACGCTGAACAGAATGGCTGTCTCAAAATTTTTATTGGATGTGTTTCGGGAAATGGTGGGCGTGGAAGGGGTGTTAGTTACCTTCCAATCACTTTCGACTATTAAGAAGGGCACAAGTCATTCCAATTTCAAATTGAATGATCTCTTTTCGAAGTTTCTACGACAACTTCTTCGATACGAAATGCCCTGCTCTAAAGGAAAAAAATTAATAAATAATACATTGTGCCAACATCGTTCTTATATGCCCTCAGGGCATAACTTACAACTCTTGCCCCGAGGGTTGTGGCGGAGTGTCCTCCTCAAAAATATTTTCTATCTGGAAATCAACTACGCTGAACAAAATGGCTATCCCAAAATTTTGATTGGATATGTTCGGGGGAATGATGGGGAGGGGGGGGGGGCTAGTTGCCCTCCAATTTCCAATCGAATGAGCCCTTTTCGAAGTTTCTACGACAACTCCTTCGATACGAAGTGCCCGGGTATGGAGGAAAAAAAAAAACAAAAAAACATTGTGCCCTCATCTTTCTTTACTTAGGCAGCGCTATTTCGCTGCTTGTGATACTGATTTGTGGAAGTTCTATGCTTGGTAGATAATTTGATTCTATTTTTGTTCATTTTTGGTTTAATGGAGCTCTTTACTTTTTTTTGAAAAACTTATTTTGTGCAAAATGTTTTTTTGATTAATTAGTAAAAACAATGTGTCTTTCTTAGCCTAAGTTATGCATGTAAATGTGCAGTATGTTTTAGGTAACTTAATGGATTCGTCTACTGCGCCCACTTATCTGCGCACTCTGGAATGTTTTCTTATATATTATTATATTATCTTGTGATGATGTGTCTCTTTATTGATTTATGGTTTCTCAGTTCTTTTTTTGTGTGTTTTTTGTACTGCCTAATATATGTTCTTTTTAATCAGGCAGTTTACATAAGAAAGAAAAAGATTTACGTAGGTCCACTTTGCTGGATAAGAAGTCAACTTTACACGGCAAAAATCTTCCTTATCATATAACTTTTAGATGATGCCTCTACTTCTCTATCCAACACTCATCGCTGTGGTGTATTATCAATAAGATTAAATCTAAAAACAACAAGTTTATTAAACTGGAATTAAAGAGTAACATTACAACTTAACAGTAATTTTTCTGTATATTAGTGGCAGACCCCTTAATATACGGGATAATTTTTGTTCGTTGTGAGAATGTTGCTCCTTACTTTCAATTGAAAAAGAAATAAAGAATGGGCAAGGGGCATATGTATACAATGGGTAAATAACTCGCAGCCCTTTCCAGGGGCGGAAGTGGGTCTTGTCATCCCTGGAGGAATAGCTATTGGACCTTTCGACTATGCTGAACCAAATGACTATCTCCAAACTTTGATGGGATGTCTTTGGGGAAAAAAGGAATTTTGGGGAGTTGTAACTCCCCAAAATTCCCAATGTACAGCGATCTAAAAAATATGATAAAAGCCTAAAATAATTATTTAGGTAAAAGAACGGAGGACCAGGACTCTGGTACCATCACTCCTTATTTGTAAATAGGTCTCTTATTACATTTAATTTACAGCTAAGATTTTTTGTAGAACGAATTTCAAAACGTGAAGACGCTTCCTGGGAAATGTAAAGCGCCGCTTATCGAAGTAGAAAACACGATTAGTATGCTAGATGGCGTTGACGGTTGTGGCCTACCTTGTGAGCCGCCACACTACTCTATAGAAGAATTGGACTATATCAGGACATTAACTTTCTTTGGAATACTCCCTTCGCTGCTTGCTAATTTCTTCGTAATGGTAACTTTTTAAAAAGAACCCTGTTGAATGTTTTGTCTATTCATATTCGGTTGATTCTACATCGATGTCTTGTTACCAACTTATTGTTACTTTTGTTTGAATGGACAGTATTTAGGAGACAAAATCAACAAAAGGTGAAAAGCCTGCAAAAACTTCCTATTTTCAAAATAGACTTCTTTCTTCATAGGAAAATAAGTATTTTTATTATTCTTTTTTCACTTTCAGCAAGGTTTTTACTATTTGGTATTTTTGCAAACATTTCTACTGAACTTGCGGTAACTGAAAAATTTTGGTTAATTTTTCAAATTTAGTGTCAAAATTTGCATTAGATATAATCATCTTTTTTTTTACAAAACTTTGTTGTAAAGTACAATCAGCCAATTTAAAATACTAAATAAGTATTTTTATTATTCTTTTTTCACTTTCAGCAAGGTTTTTACTATTTGGTATTTTTGCAAACATTTCTACTGAACTTGCGGTAACTGAAAAATTTTGGTTAATTTTTCGAATTTAGTGTAAAAATTTGCATTTGATATAAACATTTTTTTTTCTTTCTTTTTTTTACAGAACTTTGTTGTAAAGTACAATCAGCCAATTTAAAATACTAAATAGCAGCCTACTGATCGACTGTGTAAAATGTACGATTAAAAAAACAGCTTAGAGGTTTTTGTGATTTTGAAATATATTATATAGACATATTTATTGACACACTCGACATAGCACTAAGAAGTACTAAAACTGAGCTGTTTACAAGGTACATAGAAATGACACAAACACCAACTATAATTACTTTATGCTGTTAAACAGACCCGTGAAAAGGGAACAAAGGAATGTTGACACCGCGCTGTGCGGCAGTAAACTGGTTCCAACATTTTCTTTCTTCTGGTGAGTATGTTCGGGGGTGCTTTCGGGGGGAGGAGACACCTGTGTTTTCAGCTTCTTAAAATATATTGTCCAAATTTGATTATAAGATTTTGGTGGCGCTTGTGGAGTGACTCAAGTCCCAGTAATTCAAGGGCCTTTGCGTAAGAAGTATAGTTTTCTCCTACCATAATTTTACAAACACGTACACGTTTTTGTATGGCTTCAATATCTTGGCTTAGCCCGGAGCTTGACTGGACGCTTGGGCCCCAAACAGGACACGCGTATTCTAGTACAAGCAAAACCTAAGTCATGTAGGCCAGCTTCATTGAAACCGAACCTTTTCATTGTAACAAGCGATTGCGGGGCAGCCTAGTCTTTGTGGACTAGCTCATTCACATGGCTCCTGGAAATCAGTTTTTAAAGGGTTAAACCTCATTATCTTGCACTTCATCTCATTGAGAGTGAGACTTGCTAGTTCACAATCGGTGCGAAACATACTCGACCCTAATATTAGGGTCAAATTTTGGCACAGCAAAGTTTTCTTCGAGTACGTATTTCAGTAGGAAGGATAAATCGCCCAATAATTTGTATCTATCCTTGAAGGACCGAAGGATGTAGTTTATGACAACCAGGAAACCGATAACAGCAAGTTTGGTACCTTGAACGGTACCACAGGTAATTGGAAGAAGAGTTCGTGTCATTTTCGTTCATGGCGAAGACACACTGTTCACGGCCAGATTGGAAGTCGGCAACTATAAGCAGCAGGTCGGTTTTGGCACCCATTTGACTTAAGTTTTCAAGAGCAACAAGGTATCTGTAGATTCAAAAATAAAGCGACTGATAAAACATAAATTGCACCTAATACGAAAAGGCCAAGATAACCAAGCAAAACAGTGGGCAAACCAAATAAAATGGAAAATCAAAGAGGCACAAGCAAATTATTATGAAAATGAAGTTGACCATCTTTTGGAGTCCAAGCCTTCGCAGTTCTTCAGTAAAGTAAAAAGTCTAACGGGTAAAAGTTCTCAATCAGTTGACGTCATGAAGAAGGAACCTCTAGAGAAAACTGCGAATGACTTAAATGCCCATTTTGCTTCAATTGTGCAGTCTTACCCCCCTCTTCCACCTGCGAATCCTCCAGTAAATTTAACTACTCCTTCAGATGATAATTTAATTGCTGATATTTCATCGGCAATTATAATCCGTAAACTCTCTTCGCTAAAAAGAACTTCCGTTGCCCCTTTTGACATTCCAATTGCTGTCATTAAAGCATTTGCTAAAGAATTGTCATTTCCCCTTCAGATAATTTTTAATAATAAAACAAAAACAGGATATTTTCCAAAGAAATGGAAGAAAGGGTTTATTACCCCCATTCCAAAGAAAGGAGCAGCTAATGATTTCTCTGGCGTCCGGCCGATCACAGTTACGTCAGTTTTTAGCAGAATATTCGAAAGCTTTGTTGCCGCATGGCTGAAAAAATATCTTTTGAAGTAACTGATCGAAAGCAATTTGGTAACATCCCTAAGTGTTCGACTGTTCATTATCTCGTTAATTTAATTGATTTTATTCTAAAACACCTGGATGAACCTGGAAAATGGATAAATTTAATTGCAATTGATTTTAGAAAAGAGTTTGACCTTGTTGATCACAAAAAGCTTCTAGAAAAAATGACTGAGAAAAATATACCCAGCTTTATTATTAAAATCATCAAGAGCTTCTTAACAAATAGAGAGCAAACTGTAAAATATAAAGACCAAATTTCCACTTCTCTGCCAGTTTTTTGTGGAATTCCACAAGGAACTGTGATCGGGCCGCTGGGCTTCCTCCTCATGATAAATGAAAATGCTGCTGGGCTGGAGGGCAGATGGAAATACGTTGACGACTTGTCCTTAACGGAAGTCGTATCTGAGGATTCGAAGAGCAATGCTGCTAGTTTCATCGACCGAGTTACCTCAGAGGCGGCTGAACTAAACATGGTCGTGAATAAAGATAAATGCTAGGTCACGACATTTTCTTTTCTTCGGAAAACTCAACCTTTCGAACCTCCTATCGCTTCCGAGCTAATAAGTCATAAAATAACTTTACTTGGTGTGGTGTTTTCTTCCGACCTCTCATGGCGGGAAAATACAAAGACAATTGTAAAAAAAGCTAACCGCGTAATCCAACACTGAAAAAATTTCGAGTTCCTAAGGACAAGTTGAAACTAATATTTTGCATTTTCATCCGGCCATTAGTTGAATATGCCTGTCCGGTGTGGTACTTTGCCCTTACTCAGGATGAAACTGATAAAATAGATCGAGTTCAGAAGAGATCACTGCAAATCATTTATTGCGGATCCCCTCTATCTTACTCCTTTTACCTCAAAGAATTTAAACTTGAATCCCTTTCTTCCCGCCGAGAAAAATTATGCCAAAGATTTGGCTCCTCCCTCCTCCAACATCCCATCTACCGATGATTCCTTACCCCACCTTTTGTCCCTATAACATTTCGTCCCCCCAGGGAAGTGGCTGAGAAGGTTCCGAAACTGACAGTCCACTGTAACACCATGCGCTACAGTAAAAGCTTTATGCCAAGCTTTGTGAAATATTACAATGATCGTGTTTTTATTCTTTAGTTTATTTTATCCTGACGAAGTTTTATCAGACAATTTCATTCTCAATCTCAAGTGTTTTTATCCTTTAGTTTATTTATCCTGACGAAGTTTTATCTGAAAATTTTATTCTCAATCTCAAGTGTTTCTATCCTTTAGTTTATTTATCCTGACGAAGTTTTATCAGACAACTTTATTTTGCTATTTATGACTAAGAGACATCATATTTGGGCTTTGCCCACGAGAGCTATGTCTTGTTTTTGAATTAAATGAATTTGAATTTGAGTCTGATCAAGTCAAATGCTTTTTTGTAGTCGGTAATGGCAAGATATACGAAGGATTTGCCCTTCTCTGGCAGAATATCATCATACAACCCGACGAGATGCACGGAGGTGTTGGGAGCCACAAAGGCATTCTTATTGATAAGGGTCTAATTGGGGCTTTATGTCGTTCAACAGTTTGCCTTGAAATGGATATCTCTGTAACTTTCGTCATGCATGGAGTTAGCGAAATCAGTCTTTAATCATCGTATGACTTAGTAAATGATTTCTTAGGCATCACTTTAATATATAACTTTTTCCACGTGTTTGGAAATTTTTGGAGAGTCAGGCACAGACTAATGATACTCACTAGAGGAGTCGCTATGAAAGGAGCATAATCGCGAAGAAGTCTCACAGGGATTTTACTTGGAAACGACGAGCTCTTTGGTTTTAATTTGAGTAGTTAATGAGAAACTTAATAAGGCTCTACTCGCGGTCACTCGCTACACTGTCTAGAATTTTCGAGAACAGTTGCAAGTTCTTCACTCGTATAGCTCGGGAATGTGGTGCATATACCAGCGAAAAAATGATTCACAGCGGATGCTGTCTAATAGCAGTTGTCGTCTTTCAGAAACCGTAAGTGAGGGTCTTGGGTTTTGCCGGTCAGCTTCTTTACTGAATCGTGCCATTTTTGCAGACATGGATCATCGTAGTTTGCAGCAAACGATTTCTTGGCTTTGCTGCAGAGGTCAACGACTTTGTAGCGAAATCCTTTATCATGAGTTTGAGACCACTGTTGTATAAGAGCCTTGATTTCAGTCGTGATACATGGGCGAACAGATAAGGACTTGAAAACATAAGTTATCTCAGTTACTTAATCCATCATTCGGGTTTACACCTTTTTCCTGACGTAACAAGTCTTGGGTAGCTCTACTAAACTTCTTTGAATGTATTTTATGTTCATTAGTCATGATAAAAAAAAATCGGTAGTTTTTTATTCATCGGATAATTATGTTGACTTTGGACATCGTGTTTGATAGTGCCACGCTTTTAGTTTAGCCCTAAACGGTTGGCTGAAAAGGACAATCTTTGGTAATCTGTCATCCTTCATCCGCAAAACATGCCCTAGCCATACTATTCTTTCTCTCATTATAGCCCATAAAAGCGGGATTGAACCACTCTTTTCGTACAGCCTACTGTCAGTCAGTCGGGTACCCAAAACAATCCGTAGGCAATTTCTCTGGAAAATATTTAGCAAATCTTCCTCCGGTTTTCGGAGCGCCTATACTTCAGAATCATACTTGACCACTTTCATCACTTTACCTTCCAATATTCTTATCTTGGTTCACAAACTTATCTTCCTATTCTTCCAAACTTTTTTTTAACTGAAAAAACACCCTGAGCCTTGGCTATTCTACTTTTAACATCTTCACTGCACGCACCATCTTTACTAATGATACTAACTAGGCATGTGAAGCTGTCCACTTGATCAGTCTTTTCTTTACTCAACGTCACCTTTTTATCTTCACTTACTTCTAGCCTTAGTGACTTAGTCTTCTTAACATTAATTTTCAAACCTATTCTAGCACCCTGAATTCGCAAAACCTTTAAAAGTTCATTCATTTTGCTCAAACTTTCATTTATGTTACTTAAATCATCAGCATAATGTAAGTCCAGGAACTTTTCTTTTATCCCCATTTAATTCCGTGTTCTCCCATTGCCTTTTCTGTGCTCTTTAAGACAAAGTCCATCAAAATGATCTGTATAAATGGGGATAGAACACAATCCTGCTTAGCTCCTGATTTAATACTGTGCCATGGTGAGCCATACTCTAGAAAAAAGTCCTGACCTTCAATAGCCACTCCTATTTAGGTGGGCCACTGACGTATATGTATATTAAAAAAAATATGAGGGGCAGAATGAATAACAATGCGCTACATGTATAGTTAAGGTCTACTTCACGGGTAAATATAACAACTGTACAATATAAATGTTATTTAAATTACAATGTAATACAGATGAAACGATTGGGATCCTTTTCAACAACTCTTTTTCGATTTTGTTACTTTGATGTCTTTTCTTAAACAAAAAACAAGTTTATATGAAGGCTCAAACAGGAACTAAAAAGTGTTCTGTTTGAAATATTTGTTCTACTAAAGAAAAAAAAACAATAAACAGAAATGTTTTTCACGCCACGTAAGCGCTTTCACCGGCTGAGGCACTAGTGTTTCTGGAATTACCATTAGTTTCAGCAGCTTTTTATTTTATGTATCTAGTCAGTTTATTTTGTTCCCGGATTAAGCTAAAGACTGTGATTAATTTAATAGGCTACCTATTTTTTGGATTGGAAAAACGCCAAAAGATTCCCTTCAGTCATGGTGTTTTATCTGAATTTGTGCTTTTTCACTGCAAATATGGTTTGGCTATGGTCATTTTACCCGGGAATGAGAGACGCAATTACTTGCTGGAAAGATGGCACTGCTCGAAAGGCAGAACCAGTCAGGTAAACTTTTTTTTCAGATTATTTATCTTCTCTTTATTATTTTACTGGCGTCGCTTCATCCTTGATAAAAACACAATTGAAGAAGTAATAACTAAATAGTTGCAAGGGCAATTTCATCAAAGATTTGGGCTGTTTTCTGTAAGTAAAGATCCGTATTGTCATATACTTCTCTTGAATGAATTATTTAGAATAGGTAGTAGCTCTGTAAGATTTACTTGAAACGTTCTTAAGGCTCGTCCATTTGTTTATCAAACAAACAGGTAAACGTTCTTTACCCGTGATTGTTCTTAAATTATTTAGTGGATCGACCTAAATGATTAAATATTAATTATCAAAGGGTACAAAGATTACAGTGTAAATTTCGTATGTAAAAAAAGAAAGCACATATTCCACAAATTGTGAATTCCTTCAAATTTTGGTATTCAAGGGTTTCTCAGCCGATCAACTACAGATCTTAGATTAATATTGGAATATGGAAGTTCAGAATTAACATAAATTAAGTACATGTTTCGCAAATACCGTCGATTTTTATGTAAAGTAGATATTTAAGGTTTTCTGAGGCTGTTGACTGCGACCAGGAGGTTCATGTGAGATTGGAATATAAAATATCATTGTGTGGCTACTCCTACCATGAGTATAACTAAAACATTCCTACTCTTTTTAAGAATAACCTCTAAATTTTACTAAAACTTATTAGCCAACATTACTGCTATTAGTGTATATGTTGCTGTGAATGTCCGAAATCTGGTTAATGTCAACATTCACCGGTGAATGTCCGAAATTTATTTTTCTCTGCTTGGATTCTATTATCTTTGCGAATCAGCTTTTTCAGTTTTATGCGAGCTTTGATGGTAAAAGTTAAAGTTAGGGTTAGGTTAAATTAGGTTAAATTAGGTTATCAATCTCAGACATGGGTTAAAAACCTAATGTAACCTAACCTGTCACCATCAAATCTTACATAAAACTGAAAAAGTTGACTGGCAATGCTGACTAAATCCAAGGAGAAAAAAGGTATTTCAGACATTCACCGGTTGACCAATTTTGGACATTCACGGTAACATATATAAAAACATTTCAATAAGAAAGGAGTAGAAATTTTGTAAAAAAAAAAAATTAACCTGCTGAATAACCTGAAGACATCATCCATCTACATAACATTGGATCGAGCTTGGACTCCTAAGGGCTACTGGCGGACTTATCCTCGTCTATCATCAAGTTTGGATGAGATGTGACAATATCTTCAGGTAATGTCCAGTTGAAATTTTATAGGGATATCGTTTCACTCTCTCACATATATCGGATTGAATTCTGATCTTAGAAATACACAATTAAAACACCAGCACTTAGTTCCGGCGAAATTTGCTTGAAATCTGACACTTCTCATTTATGTCTTGACGACAACAATTTTGGAATCCCCTCCTCCTGCAGAGACTGGACTGTGTTTGGATACTCGGAAAACTAAACTAAAACACTAGATTCTATTGCTCATCAAATTTGGCTGGACATTGATTATATTGGGGGTGGAGGTGGGGCTTGCGTAGCTGTGTTGGTCTCAGGCAGTTTGGTGCTGCGGTAGGTTGTTTAGTAGTAGTAGTAGTAGTTTATTATTATTCTGTAATACAGTTGAGTTTGTTTAATAATGCACTCTAAGAAAAGATTTATTTGCTAAGTAAATTTTCTAAACAAATTTCCACTTTAGAAAAAATTGATTCAGTAAACAGTCGGTCCTAATATTAAAAATATCATAAATAGAAATGTCAACTAGACAAAATGAAGACTCTGTACGAACAAACATTGAATGCAAAAAAAAAAGAAAAACCACTTTGAAACAAAGGGAAAAAAGGGAAAGAAAAAAGGAAGAAAAGAATATGTAAATAATTCGAAAACAGGTGGGAAGATGATTTTTTTTTTTTTTTTTAATGTGAGAGTTAGAAAACTATCTCCATATAAGCGTTCATCATTGTTTTGTGTCTGAATTTCGAGTACGTGTTGTCATTTCCTTCTCTTAGTGTATCAATCTGCTTAGTATGGAGAAGATACTTTCGTATCTGGTTAAAATACAATTTAAGGTGGGCTTTGTTGAAAGTATTTTTAAATTTTAAGAATCCAATTGGTATTTGCCATACTTTTGCTAACTTTATTTTCAGAATTTTTTGCCCCCCTCCCATGCCCAATAATTGCTCAAGCACATCCAATGAAAATTTTGAGATAGCTATTTGGTTCAACATAGTCGAAAATTCCAGTAACTATGTCTCTGGGGACGTCAACTCCCCATAGCCCTCGGGTGCCCCGCCCAGTTGGACTAATCAAATCACTTAGAAATGTAAGCATCTCTTGCAAGTTTAAATATAATAGATTGCAATTTCCATTTAATTTGTTAGCGATCATATCTATACCAGGCGTTTTTGGTCTTGTATTTTGTAATGTTATAAAATACGATGGTCTTACTTACTGATTTGGTTTAGTCATAATGGACCTAGTTTAAGTTTCCATGTCTCTAAAAGATATTGGTAACATTTCTACTACTTCTTATGACTATGCTGCTTTTCCTATCTAGTAATTAATAAATGCCATAGCATAACCATCTATTTAATTTTCAGCAACGAAACCTTTCATTGTACATTTTCCTTCATTTTGTTTTATTCGCCGTCCATGACTGCTTTTGTTTGTCTTGCTGCGTTAGCCTATGCTTGGTATCAGCTGTCTCTACATCAGGCCAAAGGTATTTCTTTTTCTAATCTT
>JAQQPU010004287.1:0-22417 GCA_029168905.1 Artemia sp. Kazakhstan ARC1039 | reverse complement strand
GTTATACCCGTCAAAGGTTACGAGCTTGAGAAAATTTACCTGATTTTAAAAAAAAGGGGGAAATACCCCCTAAAATTTATAGAATCATAATGTACATCACTCCAGCAGATTCAACGTATCAGAGAACCCTACTGTTAAGTTTTTAAGCTCCTATCTGAAAGAAAATGTGGAATTCTGTACTTTTTGCCGGAAAAAAGATCACAGATGCGTGTCTATTTGTTGTTTTTTCCCAGGGGTAATCGTATCGACCCAATGGGCCTAGAATATCGGGAGAGGGCTCATTCTATTGGAAATGAAAAGTTCTAGTTCCCTTTTTAAGTGACCAAAGAAATTAGATGGCAACTAAGCCCCCTACCACGTCACTTTTTTCCCAAATTCTTTCGATCAAAATTTTGAGATTGCTGTTTTGTTCAGCATAGTTGAAAGGCCTAACAACTATGTCTTTGGAGATAACAAGACCCCCCCCCCACAGCCCCTGGGGAAAGGTCTTTAAGTTATAAAACTTGCCCATTGTTTACGTATAGTATTTGTATTTTGAGAAGTATGCATACATTTTTTGGGTGGGAAGGGGGGGGGGGTGAATTTTTTGGTGGGGGGACTTTGCACGGGAGAATTTTCCATGGAGAGGGAATTTGTATACTGGTAGAATTTGCCAGGATTCCTATACGAAATTTCTTTGTGTCTTGCCTTCTGCCTTTACTTCGTCAAGCCGCTAGGTCAAATTTTTTCATCTGTTGAAATAAAATAACACGGATAAGAAATATGGTAAAATTACGTAGAAAAAATAGAAATCCAGGGAATTCCCCGATCTTGTGTTGTAGCCCCCTTTCTCAGACAAAAAAAAAAATTAATATATAAGGAAGCCCACCTCCCGATTTCGTTCTCTGCTTCAGTAGTCGCTTCCCGTTCTACTAGACCATTTACACAAAGTTCTAAGTGGTTTTACAGGAATAACCGAAGTAGAGCTAATTTTGCACTTTATATTACTGCGTTGTCCGCGTTATTGGGTTCTATAAAAGTTCCTTACCATTTGCTTCAATTTACTGACCGTTTCTCAAATGATAAGCAGTATCTAAATGAATATTATGATAAAATAATTTGGTGCTTAAAACAATCAGAGGCGACTGCTGTTCCTCTAGAAAAAAATTAAAGTTAAAACTAGAAAACCAGAATGGGTTTTGGACCCAGAATTGAAAGTTGTAAAGAATAAAGCTAAGTTTTGGCTACGAATATGGGTGTCTTGCGGTCGGCCAAACCGAGGAGTTGTCTTCTATCTGAAGCAAAGTACCAAGCGTGCTTATAAAAAACGTTTACGGCAGTCTAGGGTATCTGGTTTTGATTTTTCTGCGTCCAGAAAGGAGTGGTCTCATGTTCTGAATTCGGATAAGCTCAGTTGTGATTTTTCTGAAAGTCCTATAGCAGTTCATACTTGGGTGTCCTATTATAATGATATTTTCGGCAAGGTGAACCGGGAAGTTGAAAAGCTTTTTAGTAACTTTCTTGAGTCGTGTTTGCCTAATCGTATTTCTCAGAGTAATGTATTACCAGTTTCTACTGTTGATATTGGTCAAGCTATTAAGAACATGCAATCTAGCTCTGTTGATCAAGACGGAATTTCGTCTTATCATCTAAAAGTAGTTTGCCCAACTTTGATAGATCACCTTCAGCTACTGTTTCAGATGTGTTTATCTACTTCTATGGTTCCCGACAGTTTTCTCTGTGGCACCGCCACCTTGGTTTTGAAGCGTGGAAAAACTTCGTCAGAGTGTAGTTCTTATCGACCAATTACTGTTTCGTGAGCTCTTTAGCAAAATTTTGAATATCTTCTTCTCCCTTTCATTTCAGAAAATGTTAATTTTGGTGAAAACCAATTTGGCTTTCAAAAAAGGCTGGGATGTCAGCACGCCCATCGTGTTCTAGCTTCCCTCCTGTTGCAATCTGTTAATGATAAATCTCCTCTTCATATCTGTGCTCTTGATCTTTCGAAAGCCTTCGATAGTATAGTCCACTCACATGCACTCTATTCCCTTTTTTCCAACAATATTAAGCTTTCTATTGTTGTTTTCTTACGGTACTGGTATTCTAACTCTTTTGTTCGGGTGAAATGTAATAGAGTAGTTTCTGATTCAAAGGTGTTTCTTCGGCGTGGGGTCCGTCAAGGTGGTGTGCTTATTGCTCCTATCCTTTCATCCTTGCCTTCGACTTTCATTTCTGATGGAATCGATGTCTCGTATCTTGCTGACTATGTTCTCCTTGTCAGTCGTTCTAGGGCTGGACTCTCACATTCTTTCAGCTGGATCTTAGACCAGTTCATACGGATTGGGCTTGTGTTGAACGTTGATAAGTGCGAATATATTTCATTTAATTCGAGTGCGAGTCTCCCTCTTAACTGTGGTTTTTCTCTATTCCCTGTGTCTCTTCTTTTCGGTGGCTTGGTCTTCACATTACTAATAATCTCAAAACACTTCGGGCTCTGACAGTTTCTAATGCAAAAAAAAAAAAAAATCAGGTAGGATATTCAAAAATTGTTGCAAATAGAGGGAGGTACAATAGAAAAGCGCTTGGGAAATTATATTCTTCATTTTGCGATCATTCTATTCTTTTTTTATCTGGTTTTCTTCCAATCCTGAAGCCTAAAGATCTGAATTCTATCCGGACTTATTATTTAAAATTTTCTCGGTACCTTTTGTGCCTCCCTCCGTGGTTCCGGAACCGGCATCTAATATCGCGATTCAACCTCCCTGATTTACGGGAAAAAGTGACTGTGCTTGCGGGAAAGCTGTCGTTATCTGCAGGTGTTACTGCGCACCATAATTTACGTCGTTTTATGTAAATAATTGTTAAGTGTGCGAGTTTGCTTTTTTTTTTTTTTTTTTTTTCTTGATGTACTCCGCTTCTTTTTTATAGTGGGTAATAAATAAATTATTATTATTATTATTATACCCAAAACGCCTAAAACCCATACCCTTGGAAAAGTCGTTTAATTCTCATTAAAGACTTGCATCGAATCATATATTATAAAAATTTATTATTTCCATTTTCCTTCCCTATATATTATTTGGCAACTGTTTTTATTTATGTGCTTCTTTTATTTTTAGGTTGATGCCGACCGTTTATCTGGACTGTGTTTTATTAGTGGTAGCTCTACCACAAGAACTGTACTGTTGATTATACCAATGATGGTTACTTTAATTATTGTTGAGACCTTCCATTTGCTAGGTAGGTAATGTTAGATTCATACTTTTTTAATGGTGCTATTTTTCTAACCTTTTTTTTCTTTTTGACGCAAAATAGTTCTTTTATAACTGATCCAGAAAAAGAGTTGTGTAGTTCATATGGAATGGGACTGCTGCATTTTTAAAGGGGAAATTCGAATATTAAAATTATTAGCATATCAAGTCAATAACAATAACTTTGTATTACCCTACAAAAAAAAACAAAATGCGGATTTCGACGCAAAACATTAGCTTTACATTACTATGCAAAAGGACCCATGCAGTTTTTTTCTTCTTCTTTTTTGGCGCATATAATGCATGCATTACAGATGCAGACTTTAAAGTTGTTCACCAGAAATCAGACTTTGATTGATGTTAACTCAGGAGATGCAAGCGGCAACTATCAAAACACGGGGCTGAGTAGAAGGCAACAATATTAGATTTTTTATTAGAAAAATATTAGATATACATGTGCTTTGCGAAAATCCATATATGCAATTTGAGTTATATCTAAAGCTTAGATCTGACAGTAGTCGAATATTACTTTGCTTATTGAAAATTGCTTCGCCGAGCCACAAAAAGCCCTTCCAAAGCGGAAAAATCGCTTCGCCATGCTTCAACTTATAGTTAAAAAAAAATCGTAAAATGAATTTGGTATTTGTTCAATCTTTGAAATGAGTTGCCTAGCTCTTAAAAACTAGAGGAAAAAAAATATCGCAAGCAATTTGCTGAAAATCCCCTGTTCCCTCGGTTTATATTAGTAAATGATATAGGAGGCACATATATGGCACATACATACATATATATCCTAAAAAAAATCGTCTTCAATTCAAATTGCCAGGTGATTTTGTTTTGCCCTGTGAACTACTTTTTTCGCAAGCTATTTTTTGTCACGCTCTGTCAAAACTTAGCTTAAAACGAAACAGTTTTCATATAACGGAGGCATGCAGCAAAATGTAGTTGTTCACACGGATTCACAGTCTCACAATTCATCTAAAAACAATTTGTCAATGATTAGATCTTTTTGCTTCATTACGCTCTAAATTTTAATCTCGCTGTTCATTTCAGTCACGAAAACTGAAGTTTTTTTGTTGTTTTTTTTTTTTTTTGACAAAATAGAACTCGATCCAGGAAGTTGGTAGAACGATCGTAATAGGCCCATACTAATACACTGGCTATGCTATTTTTTAAAACTTTAATTTGGCTCAGAACTGTGCCTGTTATTTTGATTCATCAGGCGGGGGGTTCAATTGATTCAATTTGTGAATTTTTTTCTGTGCATAAAGGTTTTTTTCAAATCTAAAAGGCTTTAGACTGCTACACCCGTTAAAATGAAAAAAAAGGTAAAACTTAAACATCGGGTTGAGTAGAAAGCAAAAACAATAGCTTGACGTTCCTCAAGAAAAGAGTTTTTGGTTTCTTTTGACGCTCATCACCTCAAGCACAACAAACGCAGGTACTATGTAAAATTTATCATGTGAAGCTAGACCACTGCACAGGTCCAAACGGAAAATGGGATCGTAAAAATATAGGCATGATATTGAGTAGAAAATACAAATGGTAGCTATGCATTGCTCAAAAATAATCTCTTTTTCTGTTTAACTGTTGGTGCATAATGAACAGTTGGTGCATAATGAATGCATGCAGAAAAAAGGTAAAAGAGACTGGTGCGTTCTATAAAAAGGAGAACCAAAACACCAAAATTAGAAACATCGCATTGAGTATAATAAAAAACAATATATTGAGTTTATATAATGGGATATGTCAAGCGAAAACTATACTTTTACATTACTCGACACAAAAAAACGTATGTATTTTTTAGCTTTCTAGTTCTACGAAGTTTTCATGTGGTGGGAAGTTTTCAGGTCCTTGGTGGGTAGGGGTGGGGTAGTGCTAAAGGATTTTTAGTGAGGTCAGAAACCCTAAAATGTGCACTATATGCAAAAATTAGGTCTTCCTCGGGAGGCGATCTAGGAATTGTCTTTGGAACTCTCTGTATACCTAGGATCAGGCACGCGCCCAGGATTCTCTTTTTGGAATCCCATAATAAAAAAAAAATGATGGGTGGGGGTGGGGTAATGGTCAAAACGAATTGTGCTTTGTAATTTGAATAAGTAGTGTCCGGGAATTCGACAGAATCAGGGGGAGGGGCCGGTTTTGATTTCTATTAAACTATTTGCTAAAAAAAAAAACAAGGCAAATATAAACGTAGTACTTTACTTTACCATTATGTAATCCATCTATCCATTCAAACCAGTCTATCCATTAGGATAGACTGGTAGTACATTACCAGTCTATCCTTTGCTTGTCAAAATCGTACATTTTTTTAGGCTTCATAAATTTTCGACGGATTTATAGTCATTCTTCTGGAAGTGAAAGTCGAAAGCTTACTTGGTTCATAAGTCGGACTGCCACACAGGCGGTTTTCTATTTTTTCATTGGCGTTTCTGCTTTTTCTTTGCAGCTGTATGAACTTCTTATGGAAAGTCATTGGAGGAAAGCACTTAGAGAATACATCATGTAAGTCAAAATCCAAGTTATCCGATTTTGTTGATAGAAAGTTTTGTAGAAAAAAAGTTGATAGAAAATTTTCGTTTGATAGAAACTTCTTTCCCCTTTGTGTTTATTTTGTTTTTTGTTGTTGTTTTTTTTTCACCTGTTCGATTTGAATTTTTCAATGTGAGATGACAATTTTTCTGTCATTCGATAGCTGAGATTCAGTTTTATTCATTTGACGACTTACATTTTGAAATTTTCTTTGCTTTTGTTTTTTGAATTTTCTTATTGTTCACAGAAAACAAAGAAAATTTTCTAAGTTTCTAAGCAATTTTGGATTATTGTCTAAGAAAAAGTTTTAGTAATATCATTTAGTTTAGTTCTGGCCCGGTAAGTATATAGTAAAATAATGAATCCATTGATATAAGTATTTTGTTTTTTCGGTGTAAGTTACAGCTGTGGCTTTTCGTAATTAATTAAAAAAAAAACTCCGAAAAATAATTTTACAAAGAAAAGTATTTTAAGCTTAAGATCAGGAGATACAAATACATGTTAAAATTTCAAACTCAAAACGACCAGAAATTACTATTAAAGAATAAATGAAATCCAAAACGAACAGAAATTAGATAAACAATCAAAGCAAAAAAACATACAACAAGTAATAATATAAAAGAATACATAAATCTTAAAGCGAATAATACTTAAATTGAATATGCAAATCAAGCTTAAAATGAAAAAAAATATATTTTGCTATTGAAGTATAAATGAAACCCAAAACGAACAGAAATCAAATAAACAATCAATGCAAACAAACATACAGTAGATACTAATATAAATGAATAAATAATTCTTAAAACGAGTGAAAATTAAATTGAATATGCAAATCAAGCTTGAAACGAACAAAAATCACTACAAACAAGAGTTTGGGTATCGCCTCCTTCTCTCACTGTAAAAGTCTAAAACCTACTGCGTCATTGGCGCTTTACTGAAGACGAATTGTATTACAAATATTTTCTTTTGTGCTTAATATTGAAAATAAGCATTAAAATAATAGTAAAATTTTGAACTGATGAGCTTTCAGCAATTAATATCATTATACATCAAATATTCAATTTAATTTATTAGTCCTTTATAAAATTATTCAAGGCGAATATAGTTTCACTACAAACAAGAGTTTGGATACTGCCCCCTTCCTTAACTGTAAAAACCTGAAGCCTACTGCGTCATTGGAGCTTCACTGAAAACGAATTATATTACGAATATTTACTTTTCCAGTTCTTACAGCATTGAAAATGAAAATAAATTTACGGTGAAATAAAATCTTGAGCCGATGGATCTTTCAAAAATTAATATCATTATATATTAAATATTCAATTTGATTTCGTTTATACTTTCCAAGACTGTTCAAAACGCATAAAGTTTTCAGTAAAGCGCCAATGACGCGGTAGGTTTTAGACTTTTACAGCGAGAGAAGAGAGCGATACCCATACACTCTTGTTTGTAGTGATTTTTGTTTGTTTCAAACTTGATTTGCATATTCAATTTAAGTTTCATTCGTTTTAAGATTTATTCATTCATTTATATTAGTATGTATTGTATGTTTGTTTGCATTGATTCTTTATTTAATCTCTGCTCGTTTTGGGTTTCATTTGTACTTCAATAGCAAAATATTTTTTCGTTTTAAGCTTGATTTGCGTATTCAATTTAAGCATTACTCGCTTTAAGATTTATTTATTTTTTATATTATTACTTGTCTCTTTTTTTGCTATGATTGTTTATTTAATTTCTGTTCGTTTTGGAATTCATTTATAGTAATTTCTGGTCGTTTTGAGTTTAAAATTTTAACAGGTATTTGTATCTGCTGATCTTAAGTTCAAAATGGCCTTTACTTTTCTTTGTGAAATACTTCTTTTCGGAAAGTTTTTTTTTAATTAATTGCGAAAAGCCACAGCTGTAACTTGCATCAAAAAACAAAATACTTAGTGTTTTGTTACAAACTTAGTACTTAGTATGTTCGACACAGAAGTTTTTTTTTTATCTGACCTTTGAACTAAATTTAACAAAATGGCTATCTCAAAATTTTTATCGGATGGGTTTGGGGAAAAAAGGGGGGCTAGTTGCCCTCGGATAACTTTCGACTCTTAAAAAGTGAACTAGAACTTTCTATTTCCAATCAAACGAGACCTCTCTGAAGTTTATACGAGCATTCCTTTCATAAGAATCATATGTGCTCCCAGGGTATAACTTAGAGCGCCTGCCCCCGGGCCCTGGGGTGTTGTATTAACACCGGAGTTTTCTTATCCCACCAAAAAATAGCTATCTCAAAATTTTCATTGGATGGGTTTGGGGAAAAAGGGCGTGGAGGGGGCTAGTTTCCCTCGGATCTCTTTTGACTCCTAAAAAGAGAACTCGAACTTTCAATTTCCAATCAAATGAGCCCTCTCTGAAGTTTATACAAATATCCCTTTCATAAGAACCATATATGCCCCCAGGGCATAACTTACAACGCCTGCCCCGGGCCCTGGGGGGGCTGTGTCGACACCTGAGTTTTGTTATCTGACTTTTCAAGTATTTTTAACAAAATGGCTATCTCAAAATTTTTATCGAATGCATTTGGGTAAAAAGGGGCGTGGAGGGGGGCTATTTGCCGTCTAATCTCTTTTGACTCTCAAAATTGAACTAGAACTTTCAATTTTCAATCAAATGAGCCTTCTTTGAAGTTTTTACGAGCATCGCTTCCATAAGAACCATATATGTCCCCAGGGAATAACTTACAACGCCTGCCCTCGGTTCCTGGGTGGTTTTGTCGACCGCGGAGTCTTCATTATATGATCTTTGAACTATTTAAAAAAAATGGCTATCTCAAAGTTCTTATCGGATAAGTTTGAGGAAAAAAATGGGGGAGGAGGGGGCTAGTTGCCCTCAGATCTCTTTTTACTCTTAAAAAGTGAACTAGAACTTTCAATTTCCAATCAAACAAAACCAATGAAGTCTATACGAGCATTCCTTTCATAAGAACCATATATGCTCCCGGGGCATAACTTAGAGCGCCTGCCCCCGGGCCCTGGGGGGTTTTTTCGACACCGGAGTTTCCTTATTCCACCTTTTATTTGAAAAAAAATGGTTATCTCAAAATTTTCATCGAATGGGTTTGGGGAAAACAGGCGTGGGGGGGGGGGGGGGGCTTGTTTCCCTCGGATCTCTTTTTACTCCTAAATAGTGAACTAGAACTTTCAATTTCCAATCAAATGAGCCCTCTCTGAAGTTTATACAAGTATCCCTTTCATAGGAACCTTAAATGCCCCCAGGGTATAACTTACAACGCCTGCCCTGGGGGGCTGTGTCGACTCCTGAGTTTTATTATCTGACTTTTCTAATATTTTTAACAAAATGGCTATCTCAAAATTTTTATCGAATGCATTTGGGGAAAAGGGGGCTTGGAGGAGGGCTAGTTGCCCTCTAATCTCTTTTGACTCTCAAAATTGAACTAAAACTTTCAATTTTCAATCAAATGAGCCCGCTTTGAGCATCGCTTCCACAAGAACCATTTATGTCCCCAGGGAATAACTTACAACGCCTACCCTCGGGCCCTGGGCGGTTGTGTCAACCCCGGAGATTTCATTATATGATCTTTGAACTAAAAAAAATGGCTATCTTAAAGTTCTTATCGGATAGGTTTGAGCAAAAAAGAGGGAGGTGAGGCTAGTTGCCCTCCGATCTCTTTTTACTCTTAAAAAGTGAACTAGAACTTTCAATTTCTAATCAAATGAGCCGTCTTTGACGTTTATACGAGCATCCCTTCCATAAGAACCATATATGCCCCCAGGGCATAACTCACAACGCCTGCCCCCTGCCCTGGGGGTTTGTGTCGACACCGGAGTTTTTGTTATATGATTTTTGAACTATTATTGACAAGATGGTTATCTCAAAATTTTTATAGGATGCATTTAGAAAAAAAGGGCGGGGGGGATACCCTCCGATCTCTTTTGACTCTTAAAAATTGAATTATAACTTTCAATTACCAGTCAAATGAGCTCTCTCTGAAGTTTATATGTGCATTCCTTCAATAAGAACCATATATTTCCCCAGGGCATAACATACAACGCCTGCTCCCGGGTCCTGGGGGGCTTTGTCGACACCGAGTTTTTGTTCTATGATCTTTGAACTATTTGTAACAAAATGGCTATCTCAAAATTTTTATCGGATGCATTTGGGAAAAAGGATGTGGGGGGCTAGTTGCCCTCCGATCACTTTTGACTCTTAAACAGGGCACTAGAACTCGCGATTTTCCATCGAATGAGCTCCCTCCGTAGTTTATGCGACGACCCCTTCCGTATGAAGTGCCTCTGGGAAAAAAATAATAAAACATTGGAGCCGTATGGCCTTTACTATAGGCAACGCTACAGAGTTGCACCATTGTTGTAAGCTTTATCTTTTGATGTTAAATAGTTGGGCGAGTCCATCCAATGGTGCTAGCCACAGTTCATTTGTCTTTGTCAGACACTTTTAAATACGGCTGAAAAGAACTGCACTACCTGATTGTTAATTGCTTATTTATAATCAAATGATATAAAGGAAAGAATTGTTACCATAAGCTTCTCCGCCTAATTAGCGTCACTTCTAATTTCTTCCTTTTTTTAATAATTTTTCTTTTAGATGTCGGACAATTCATGAAGATGAAAATTTCTGCCCCTTGCCCGATCGACTCTCCCCATCGTTAATTATATTCAGGCATTGGTTGTTTTTTGCGACTACAATTTTGGCATCCTCTTGTGCTTGGACAACTGCTTCTTTGAATATTTGGAGGCAGTTCTATAATAGGTAAGATTGTCGTCATAATGTGTGCCCAAATATAGTAATTTGGCTGTGGATCATGATAAGGGAGTGAAAGAGCGGAATTACCCCTACATGATTTAGTGAGTGGAAGATAAATGGCTATGCTACCCTACTAAGCATAATAAACCTATGTCAATTTTTACAAGTTATACCACCTTAAAAATTTAATTAGTCTCTAGGTCTTTTTAGTAAATAGAAAACCCAGATTTCACTGAGAAATGATTGAAAATTACTTGCAAAAAAAGACGCATCTGAAAAAGTAGTTCTAGACCTTTCAGCCGTTTTGAAAATCCTTGTGAATACTCATTATTGGATTATTCTTTATCCCATCGCCCAAAATTGTATTTGGTATTGGTGTGTGCTTGAGCCCTCTCAAAAGCGGTGAGAGGAAAGAGAGCTAGAGGCTCCCTAATATGACATTCTCTTGGTTTTTCACCATAATTTCTTGTAATTCTCATATAAATCCTATGATCTTCACTATTTTGTGAATCTGCCCCCCCCCCTTATTTTTTTTTTAAGCCAAATTTAAATTTTTTAAAGGAAAACTATTTTCCCCCCCCCCCCCTCCCACTCCCTCCCACGACTTTACGCGCAAAAGTTGCCTCTGGAAAAAATTATTTCTGTTAGCGACTAGTATTTTGTTAAATTTGTCTACCGTATCGAATTATATATGAAGACTTAGTTACAACTTTATTCTCTATGATTCATTTGAGTGTGTTATTATGTCATTTGCACAATTTCAATAAACAGGGGGGGGGGGCTTTTAAGACAATTTAGGCCTGTTTGTCTATAATGATTTAAAAATGCTTTAGATTTTAGTTTCGTGGTTAAAGACTTACACATGGACAACACAAAAACATTTATAGTCTTCATTAACAAGTGTGTACCATTGATGTACTCACTAAAATGGTTACTGTCAAAACCGGCAGTTTATTGTAAGATGTTCATAGCGGTATACCATGTACAGAATGAACATTTAACAGAATAGGATATATTAGAAAGATGTCTTCATAAAAAATTATGATGTAAGATAATGCTGATTTAGTATTATTTGTTCCTTGTTTATAAATAGCCTTTTTGCTGTGACGCAATACTGCTGGATTATTTTATTTCTGTGACCATACCCGTCTAAAAGTAAGGAAAATCTGAGTTTTCAGTTCAGATTAAAAATTTAAACTAAAAAAGACTTAACACTTTGGCTAATCGTGGTTATTGATAGCCCTGATCTTAAAGCAAAGACCTTAATGATAGCTCTTCGTAACAGAAGTATTAGCAACACGATAAATCAAGCTCTTCATAATTCACAATGGCTAGGGATGTAAAGATAGAACTGCGAGAGCAGCATGAGATACAGTTAGGGTAGAAGAATTGGACTACGGTGGTGTCCCTCAGTGTTAGCGTCGAGATCAAGCAGGCATGAGGGGAAGAATATCGTCTTGAAGTGGGGCTTTAGGGGGGGGGGGGTAACAAGGTGGGCTATTTCAGTGTAATATGCCACTTGGAGAAAGAAGGAAGCGTTTGGACAGGCTTAGTAACGAAGAGTTCCATACTTTTATCCGATGTATGGGGATAATAATGATTTGCAATTCTTTATGTGGAGTTGTAAGCGGTTGAACGATTTTGGGGATAAAATGTTTGGAATAGATTTTTTGGGGGAGGGGGAATTGTAATACCTTTATCAGATACTTTTGATTGTTGGTGAAAAGACCACGATCGTTCCAAATATCCCCTCCCCCCAATGATCAACATTGTTTTCACTTTTTTTTTTTTTTTTTACGTGGCACGTGACATTCCAAGCCCCCACCGTAATCAGTCATCAAGTTTTTAAAGAATGTTAAACCGTGTTTAAACCAGAATCATGCAAGGATTTTCAGTCGCAGTGCAATAACGCTCTAGATCTAATCTGCAAACTTACTCAGTCCACAAATAAGGTGAGTCGTGATTCGGTACAAAAAGAGTCCAAGCTGTTAAATTTTGGTGATGTGGTGCAAAAATTAGCTGAATCCTTACTGAGTGCAAAAATTAGCTATGTCTTCATTTGGTGCAAAAACAACTAGTTACTGACTCGATGACAAAACAGTTAAGTTCTTTGTTGATGCAAAAATGAGCCAAATCTTGATTCCCTGTAAAAACAGGCTAAGGCCTAACTTGGTGCAACACAAGCTAAGTCTAAGCTGCGGACTAAATCAAAACGAGTAGAAACCTTTCTGCTAAAGTTTTCCAAGGGGGGATGATTTTGATGCGGTGACTGATCCAATTTGTGTCTTCAGTAATTTAGGTTGTAAATTTATGTATGATTTTCGTTCAGACAAGGTTTGACACGCATACTTTCTATGGGGATGGGCTAGGGGGATTTGGACGACTGGCCTGCTTTGGTTTTTCAATCACATAGATTGAAAATCCTTGCTCATTCCGGCTGAAACCAGCTGTCACTTGTCCACCTTACTGCTAATGGGTTAACAATGGATAGAGAAGATTTTGAAAGCTGCTAGAGTGAAGAATACCAGGCTTATAGTGCTAACTAGAAAGTTAGCTTCTAGCGACGGTATGATCTAAAGATCTAAAGTTACTCTTATTTCATACTATTTTGTATTTTTCAGAAGCTTAGAAGGAGAACTGAAATAGGTTTTAATTCTCTTTTTATTTTAGAAAGTTTAAAAAGATTGAGCCAGATCCAGTTAACCACACAAAAAAGCATAGGGTAATAGCAGAAGCCTACAAGCAGCGTCTACATCTGCAAGAAACGGGACGACTTTCTATTGCAATTCCTAGTGACCATCCTGACCCAGCAGGTAGTTTTATCATTCCGTAACTTGGTTATAACTATGACTTCGTTTAAGTATTGATAAAATAGACGGCAAAAGTGCTCGAATACCATACCACAGTAGTTGGTTCTCTTTGTCCAAATTTGATTTGACTTCTCTTTCTTCGAGGAATGGAAATACCTACGAAACAGTGAATTTTATCCAAATGGAAGAAAAGCCAAATTTGAGTTAGAGCCTTTTTTAGAATTAATTTAAGGCTTATTTAACCTTGTATTGTCAGCTTCCTATTCCCAAATTTTTAACGACAAACTTAAATTTTTGAATGATTAAACTAAAAAGTATTGCCGTACGATTTGACTGGACAGACAATGCTTGTTTAGTTTAGTTTTAATTCATCTTATCTTAGTTACAAATCATTATAAAACAATAATGTTCCTGTTCTATTTTAGCTAAATAGACCAGGGTTTTTCCCTCTTCGGACCAAATATATTTTTTTACTTTTTAGTCACGTCATTAATCATGACTAAATCGCGATTAATATATTGCGGCTTGATGCAACGATGCTAATATTGCTTATGTTTGTTCAGTACCTGGGTTGGGATTTTAAAAAGTAAAATAGGTTAGGTACCTGCAATGCAGTGTATAATTGAGTTTTTCTTTCTCGTCTTTGTAATTTGTTCCATGTGGTTTTTTGTTTTTTTTTTTGTGTTTGTGTGTTTTCTTTTTTGTGATACTCTGTCTTTTGTACCTTTTTTTTGACGGGTAATAAATAAATAATAATAATAATAATTTTGGTAATTTTTCTTCTTAGATCTTTTTATTCAAGTTCTATTTTGGGGATTATAATGGATATGTCTGCTTCTGTCCTCTTCCCTCATATTTCAGCATAAGGGGCTCAAAAGCTCCAGTTTCGGGTTTTTGGCCACGGTTATTTCATCAGTACACTTTTCATTGCGATCCACCGCCATTTTTGAGGAGTTTCAAGCCGTTTCCCAAAATTCTCGAAAATTTATTTTCGTATTAGGACTGAACTGGTACTATTCAGATAAACATTTATAATAATTTTCATTCCTGAATCAACTTTAAAGCACCAAGGACATCAAAATAAATTTCAGCGGGCTTTTCACCCCCAGAATCCGTTTTAACTTTATTTATACCTGAAAACCACAATTTTCTAAGATTTTTTTGTTTGTTTCAAATTATGAAGTTTTTAAGCCAGTACACATTTTTGTTACTGTTGTCACCATTGGACCATGAAAGTAAATAAGCCAAAAAATTAACTAATAAGTAAAATTGACAACGGTTTTTCGTCCATAAAGATTTAAACATTAACAATCTGTTGGATCCCAGAAACTGCGATACCTTTAAAGAAAAGGTACACCTTTTGAAGCATTTGGTGCCATCTGTTTTTTTATTATTCTTTTGCTGGGTTTTACGCATGTTTTTTTTTTTATTTGTGCCTGTTACCAAGGCCGTACCCTGGATTTTTTTTTCTGAGGGGTTTTTACTCAAAGATTTTCTTTTCCGGGGGGGGTATACAAAAACGCGTACAAAATGTGTTTATATCCATTTTGTTACGTTTTTGCGAGTCAAACAAACATTTCAGGGGGGGGGGGGGGTTCAAACCCCCTAACACCCCCTCTGGGTACGGCCTTGACCGTTACTACCTAAATTCTATAACTGTATATGATATTTGCCCTTTCCTAGTCCTCTTTGCAAGTTGAAATTAAAAACAGAATTTACGAACAAATAAACGTTCAAATTGGAATAAGTCTATTTATTAGACAGTGAAAACAGATACAAAAGTCTGGATATTTCGATCACATGTACAGCGATCGTCATCAGCAGAAATGCTAAAGCATTAATATTAAAACTAACATATTTAGACAGAACAAAATAATAGCTTCCAGTCCACAAATAGTTTACGGTTCATTCACTAGATCTCTCTGAGAGAATTCATTAACAGGGTTCATTCGAAGTCTTGAGCTGTAAATTTTCTTCTTTAGCATTGCCTAAATGCAAGTTACAACTTACATTTGATGTAACTTTTTAATGTAAGTTTCATGGTTGTGTAATTTTTGTAAGTAGTTGACATTTTCAATTAGAGAAAACAAAAGTAAACCAGAAAATTCTAAGTATATCTGATGGAATTTTTGTATGGGGTTGCATTAAATTTCAATGCTCAATGCACAATGCTCAGTCAAAATAATTGTGAAATCAACAGGTCGAGTTGCACAGGAAGTTCTTGTACAATCAGACAACCTGACAATTAATTTTCATTTTATAGTGAGAAATTGAAATCAGTAAGATTTGAATAATGTAAGGATGGTTTGAGGTATGCCTCAATTAGTTGTAGCCAAAATTATATAGAACCGAAAGTAAAATACAGCATGTATACTTATCATCTCTTTAATAGGATTAGCCCTGGAGTTGAACAACTCAAATAGTAATGTCAGCTCAGCTTGGGCCGCAGCGTTGCCACATTTGGTACGTCGTCGGAATGCTGTTGTTGGTGCTGGCGCATTAGGACTAAGAAGATCCTCTATGGACTCGGAAATTAGCAATTGTAGTTTCAAAAGGTATTATTGACTTGAATCCTGTCTGTTTTTATTTTCTTATTCTTTTGCACTATATAATTTAGTAGCTCTATGGTAAAGTCATAGGTCCGCATATGCCCGAGCCCTAAAGACGATGTGAGCTGAGAACACCAAAATGGGGGAGGGGGCAAAAGATTAGATATATTCATTTCCTACTCTTCTTTCTGTTAATTTCCTGCAAAAAAAAAAACTTAAAATCAATCAAACATTTATCACCCACTCAAGAAAAAAAACAGTGGAGTAAGACACAAGAAAAGAAAAGGACATACACTGAAAGATTCATAATATAAAAGCGCATTAACATCACATTAACCGGTATCCAAAATAGGTGGAAGATCACTTAAATTAAAAAAATAAACTAATTTGATCATAAGGACCAATGGGGCAAGCTGTTTGCTCATACATTCTCCCAAAAAGGACAGGCAGGGCAGACGGGGCATCATTAGCTGACAAATTATTTAAGATGTTCCGATTCTCTTTCGTAGTCGATTCCTTTCCATAGCCATTGACTGACGCATTACCTTTACTGTCTATAAGACATAAAGCACATAACATGTGTATAAGAAGTAGCGTAATATAGAAAAACAAGAAATGATGAGAGTTTATGTTCGGAATAAACTTTTATTTTTCAAACCAGATACGAATAAATTAAAGACAGAACGAAATCAATTTCATCCTGGAAGAGCAGTGAAAAGATTTGCCTACTATTGTTTTTCTCTTTTCTTAATTGAAATATTTACCAACTATATTTTGGATCCCATTCCCTTTGTCAAAACTGTTATTGCGTTGTCTATTATATAGACAGAAAAACTCCTTCCTCAAACCGCTTCGATTATCGACTCCCACTAACTCAAAATTCACGCTAACATTATTTTTCTTCGAGTTACGTATAGTTCGACTTATGCATAGTTTGAGCAAAGTGAAAATGAAACGACGACTTATCTACCGAATTTTGAGTTGTAGAGATAATGTTAGGGTCACTTCACACTTACAGACGTAAAATATAACTTTTTAGGCTCAAATAACTTAATAGGAAATATTTATTTTGATTAAAAATTATTTTTTAAAGCAGTTGCTGTGATTCAAAGAAAAAAGAATATATCTATTTATGAATATATCTATTTAGTATATGTATTTATGAATATATATATATCTATTTGAATATATCTACAGGTAATATATACTGGAAATTTGAATTGAGGATTATGAAAAGTTATAAGAAGTTTTCATATAACTCGACAGTTTTTGATAATAAAATAGATATGATATTTTTTTTTTTTTTTTTTTAAGGCAAACTTACCCTTGTCGACATCAAAAACGTAATGGAATGGGGTCATACCCTTGCATCATTACACGCTATCAAGGAAAAACAGTCTAAAACAACAGTCATCCAGATAGTAACATAAGACGGACTAGGTCATAATTATAACAAGTATCAATGCCAAATAAATTTTCATTCGAAATAATGTCGCACCACTTTAGTGAAGAATATTCAATGAAAATGAATGAAGAAAACGTAGGTAGGAGTAAAATAAAAAATGAGTCAGAGTTCACATGCTACCCAATAACTACAAGTTGATATCACTTGTTAGTTTAACTAACAACTAACTGCCGGCATTTATTTCAGAAGTTCATTCCTCAACTTAAATCTCTCAAGGAAGCAATCAATGGAATCGTTGAGGTCTGTCTTTCAAGGGAAGTTTCTGTCTAAGCGTCGTTCGAAATTGCAGCGAAAAGCGAGCATAGCCTCAAAAGACTCTGGAGGATCCTTGGTAAGAAAATCGTTTTGGGCCTTAATGATGCCCGGGAAGTAGTTATCCAAATGTTTGACTTTTAATTGACGTTATCAACTCGTTTTCGAAGGTAGTTGCTACTGGTTTGAATAACTGGTTTTTGGCTCTTGCTGTTCTTTGTTTGATTATAAAGATAACATAATAACTACAAAAAAGTTAGAGCTATCTGGCTGAGAGGCAAGCTCGTTATTCACGGATAAAAACGAGACTTTAGTAAATAAAATAAACAAATAAGCAGATCTTCGATCTAAATAAAGACTTATAAATAATAATGAAATATAGGAAAGTGAGGTTATCATATCACGACAGACATCCACCCGAAAACAACAAAAAACATAAAGAACAGTCCATATAACAACAGGACAAAAAGGGTGGCTACAAAAAGGGAAACAACTCATAATAAAAAATATACAAATAAAATAGCCATATTACCTGGAGGGAGGAGGGGGAGACAAGAAATACTTAAAAAGGGTAGCGTTTTGTATAGTATGAGGGATATAACTGTTTCTCTCTCTAACGGTTGAGTAATAAGGAAGAGGGCAATAGAAGATTAGTTGTGGTATTAATAGGAAAGATTGTTGTCTAAGGGGTGATTATGGGAGAATCAGTTTTCAGTGCAGGAAGTTTTCAATCGCATTTTTTGTAAAACACAGGCGTTGATCAGATGATAAGTAAAAAGTAAAGAAACGACATAAAACTTCAGTCTGAACCAGCGGTGCTACATATGTCTAAGTAGCCAACATATTTCACAACTAGTCTTTAATAATAACCGGTAATGGCATTTAAGGATTTTTGACATTGTTGATAGCAAATCTCTGGCGAATATTAAAGTTATAGAATTCTAAAGCCAAAACTCACTAAGGACATATTTGACAAATAGAATATGAACTGATCTTCACGAAAATGGGTATTTAGGGAATGCCAAGATAGTTGATTACACCTCTGAAACTGAATATTGCAATGCAGTAGCTCTGAGTCAAAACACATTCAGTACATATTTCAAAAATAGTGCTTGAGTATCACCAAGGCTGATTGGCAGCACCGAATTCGGGTCCTTGTCCCAAGGCTTCATAGATTCATTTTAGTAAAAAAGGGGACATGTTAAACCGTGTTTTGAACCAAAGCAATCCAGAAAACCTCAATCTATATTATCGGATGAACCAAACTGGGTCCCTTGGTCCCGTGGCTCCTCCAAGACCCTAATGTATAAGTCTAAAACTAATACATCGAAAGTGATTGTTTCGCAAATAGGATTTTTCTACTCACCTAAGCTGGTATCTAACGATTTCCTAGCTCTTGGATTTGAAATCTCAGGTTATGATTGCAACACAGAAGTCCAAAATTAAAGCATATTGTACTTTTCATACAAATAAATTACTTGTTGTATAATTCCCACCCAAGTTGTCTATAAAGATTTTTCCAGTTACTAATTTGGAGTCGGTGACTGTGAAGCCAACATTTCCGCCATAGAAAACAGTGTTCATCCTAAGTTTCCCACCATCCTAGTTATTTTTTAAAATCCAATTGTGTAGAAAATTTGATTGTGTAGTTGTATTTGTATTGTTCCAAAATGCATCAGATTGATTGAACCTTTTAAATAAATTCCCTCTGAGGCTGTCGGTATTTATGATCTAATAATTTAAAAACGTTGTATGGAATCGACACTCCCCTAAATTGACGCAAAATACAAGTTTAGACTACATAAGTTCTTTCAAATTCAGACAAATAGACTACATAAGGTCCAAGGAAAGTGCTCCAAGCCTCATAACTTTGCTAGATTCTGATCACAGTACAAGTATATACCAGTAGCGAAATGTTTCTTCAAACATGACGCACATTTCATAGCGCGCAATTTGGGAAGTTCTCAGGCCGTCAGAGCCATAGTTTCAGTTGCTACTTGATTTTCCATCGGACACATTTGTCATTGTGCGTGCGTGAAGGCGGGGTTTAGCTTGTGTGGTTTTAGTCGTATTTCAAAAATCTTCAGTGGAGAGTACTTTTCGCTACTGTACGTTACTTCTACTGTGATCCTAATTTATAAGGTTTTGAAAAGGTTTGGAAAAATGTGTCTTTAATTTGGATAAAAAAAGAATCTCTTAATTCTACGTCACTTGTGCGGGGGAGAGGAATTTCTCTTCTGTGTAAATACAGCTTACTCTTCATTTGATTTGCAATTAAGGATCTACAATCCTTATGTAGACCTTATGTTGGTCCTATTTGTGTAATTTTACTTCCGTCAAAATCTGAATTCAGTGGCTTTTGAGCTTGATGATTGCAAGGCTAATATTGGAGTACGGAAGTCAAAAATCAGAACATGGGTACTTATGTCCCAAATCATGTCTAATTCTTATTCATGTTTTGCATTTAAAGAGTGTTGAAATAACCAGCTACAATCATAAACCTAAAATTGCAATATGAAATTCCTAAAACAAAACACCATATGTAGCAGCTTTTCTAAGAATTACTTCTAATTTCTAGTGCAGTTTATTATAGGATTCGTGAGCTTTTTTATTACAAATCACATGTTAATTTTGCGTCTTAAAATTCAAAATTCTTAACACTATAAATACATATTTCTGCAAATGGTGTCTAAACTTTACCGAAATAAAAAGCATGGCGACTGCCCCTATTGCTACTAGTTTTATCATGACTATTTCTTCCCTCACTCGTCATGTGCTGCCACAAATTGTCGGGGTAGGTTAGGTTCAGGGACTTCTTGCCACAAGTGCGCCAAACACCATTCTACTATTAGTTAACATTAACTAAGCTTGATAGCCCACATTAGTGCTATTAATAAGCACAAAAAGCTGAAGATAAAGATCCGCCAGAGCCATTGATGGCGCATGTGGTGTCGAATTGACTGTTTATTTTTTGGTTATTTTTTTACAGCGAATATTCTTGAGGATTTCTGAAAATTGAGGATCGAATTTAAAACGAGGATAAATTTGCTTATCTAAGACATTTAACTTACAACGAGCAGGAATTGTTCATAACGAAGAAATCAAACCTAAAGCGAACTGAAAGAACATTACAATGAAGATTGAATTCGGAATGTTTTTGCTTTATAACTATAATTTGGGAGTCAGAATATTTCAAAATTTCCACAAATCCGTTTTCGCAGCAAACTTTTATTATTAAGATTAATCAAAATCATAGTTACCATTCCTGAATCAGGTTCAAATGGCAATTTCTCCTCACTTGACAGTTTTTTTTTCTCTTTTTTTTTCTATATGTTTTAAATTTGGTTACTATGGACTAAAGTTCGTCTTACATTAGATTGCAGCCAATGCCGCAACCATTTTTAGAAATACTAAATATTAATTAATTTTCCTGGAATTTTTACTTTTGACACTCACTGTGGTTTTATCAGTCTAATATGTGATAGGTTTCCATCATTTTTCTTTTCTTTTTTTTCTTTAAATCTATTCCTTTCATTCCTTTCAAATATAGGAATCAAATGGCTAAAAGAAACTTCAGATGTTATCTAATTTTTGGTAAAAACCCAAATGACTATTAATTCATTAGGGAGACTCCAGGGAGTGGCAAATCCCGACTTATTGGTACTAACTTTTATTCTGTTTAATTTTGGCTGAACTATCGTAATTTCTGTTCGTTCAGGTTTCATTTTATCCATTCATGATATTTCCGCTCGTTTTAAGCTTAAAATTGATTATTCACTTTTTATGGAAAAACTTCGCTTTTCAATTTAACGAAAAAAGCAGAGAGTCTTTGAAAGTTAACAGGAACAAATTACCCTAAGTATAAGGGGGTGGCCTCCCCTTTCAACTTTTTGCTCTTTACGCCAAAGTGTTATTTGCGGTTAAAGCAAAACTTGTTAGAACGGAGTAAATAGTCGAATGGTACTGTGGAGCGTCTTATTTACTTCCATAGGGAAATAAAACATCAGCAATTCTTAATTAGTGTGTTCTTAAATTTATTTTAGATAATAACTTTGTTTATCTATTAGCATTTCATAAAATTTTGACTTATGACATACCAGGTCCTAAGTTTTCAGTGGCCTGGTGCCATGGATGAAGTCATAAAAATAAATGAGACTTCTGATAGTTAACTTCTAACTCAATTACTTTTACATGTATGAAAGCATATCAGGTGGTATGAATTGTTTTCTAACCTTCATGCTTTGGATTTTCGCTCATATCTGTATAAATAAATGAATTCAATTAGATGAAGTCGTATCAATGTATATTCAGTCTCTACCTCCCGGTAGTCATCCAATTATTTGCAAGAAATTTTAAGAAAAGAATACAAAAAAAACTTTCTTGGATTAGAACGTATACTATGATTCTTATAATATGAACTATCTCAATGGTCCAATTTGCCTTCAATGGCTCACAGAACTGATAGACTATTTGAATTACCTTACGCTATAACTATCTACCTTAATTCTGCCCTAGGATGGATGATAGACTATCTATCAACAAGTGAAATGAATCGTTTTTATACAAATTCTGGCTTTACTCTAATAAGTCATGGCTCTCAAGTTTTTCATCGCTCCCAAAAAAAAAAACAGTGAAAACAACGCCTAGAAGATACCTTATATAGAAATCACTTTACGGGTTACTCTTAGAAATAGTCAAAATTTTATTATTTTCTAAGAACAAATTTTGTGGATTTCGGCCGCTTAGCGCCCTGTAATTAAAATGAAATTTAGCTATCTTACTCAAAACTTGGGGATTCCTTAATAGAAGTCAAGA